>JAWRVF010001464.1:0-67344 GCA_036785485.1 Physcomitrellopsis africana | reverse complement strand
GGTTGAGATGGTACCACTAGTACAGTATCTACATTCTTACTAGCCATATCTAAATACACCTTGATATTAGATATCTTGATACTATGAAATACAACAAGTTATGTTTTGATGAGACCTGGATCCCTTTTCTATTCATTTCTCCAGAGAAGGCTTCATCTTCACGCTTCGTTAATGACCAGCTTTTGGTTTATTAGGATATCGTTGATGGAATTCCCGTACCTTTTGAGATGCATTGGCAAGATTTTTGGCCGGTTTCCATGTTCTTTCATTAATATCGTAGCCGCTCCAATGCACAAAGTACTCTAATTTATTCCATCTTTGCCGTGAATCTAGTATTCTTTCCACCTCATATTCTTCGTTGTTTTCAATTTCTATACTAGGTGGCGGACATTGCACTCTTCCAGGAAAAGACGATTCTTGATAAGGCTCTAACAGAGAAACATGAAAGACAGGGTGTACCTTTATAGTAGCTAGTAACTCTAAGAGGTATGCCACAGGATTGATCTGCTTCTGGATAACAAATGGTCCCAATCTCCGGTAGTCCAACTTATCACATGGCCGCTTGGTCTTGATATTCCGTCGAAGTAGCCATATTTTATCTCCAATCTTGAAACTAGGTGCCTAATTCCAAAATTTATCCGCGGATGATTTGTAAGACTCTTGGGCAATTTGTAATTGTAGCTTCAATGTGGTTTGAAGCTTCGATAGCTGCTGCACCAATTCTTTAGCTATTGGGTTATTATTCGTTGACGGACTCAATAGATCAAGCTTCGGATGGTACCCATAATTAGAAAAGAATGGTGTTTATTGAGTCGACCCATGAAGGATGTTGTTATATGCAAATTCAACTAGCGGTAGATATACAGTCCAATCATCTTGCTGATAGTTGATACTGTATCGTAAATATTGTTCTAAAACTTGATTCATCCGTTCCGTTTGGCTGTCAGTTTGAGGATGGAATGCCAAAGAAAGCTTGATGTCTACCTTCAATATCTTAAAAAAAGATCTCCAAAACTTTGATACAAATTGGGTTCCTTGATCCGACACGATATCATCTGGTAGACCATGATATCGATACACATTATCAAGGAAGAGCCTTGCTGTATCTTCACTTGACGATGTCTTCTTGCAAGGGATAAAATGTGCCATCTTTGTAAGTCGATCCACCACAACAAAGATGCTGTCAAATGAATTCGATGGCGACAGATCTGTAATAAAGTCCATGGAAACTGAAGACCATGGATGACACGGAATGGGCAATGGCTGTAGAAGTCCATAAAGGTGATGTCGAGGGTTCTTGGATCTTGAACAAATGTCACAAGAGAGGACAAAATCCTTCACATCTTTCTACATTTGGAGCCACCAGAAATCTCGGGAAATGAGTTCCAAAGTTTTGTTGAATCCGAAATGTCCCACAGCTGGAAAATTATGATGAGATTGAAGGACTCAAAGTCATGCTGGCCCTTTTGGGATATACAGCCGCTCCTCAAAGTATAAGAGATCTCCTTCAACCTTGAACTTGTCATCATTGATACGCTCTTTAATATGAAGGACTATTGAATCTTGAATGGTCGCAGCACGTACCTGGTTGAGGAAGTCAGCATCAATTGGCACCACAGCAGCACAAATCCTGAATTGCTCTGGCTTTAATAATGTCGTATACTGTTGATCAAGCACTGCTTCTCCAATCTTCAACGCAAGATATGATCTTCTTGATATGGCATCGGATAGTCTTTGCTGCTTTCTAGGCCGATAAGTAATAACAAAGTCAAATTTGGATAGCGACATATTCCATCGAGCTTGATGACGGATTAGAACCAGAGTAGACATGAAATATTCCAGATTCTTGTGATCCGTATATACGGTCACCGAATGCACAGCTCCTTTGAGGAAGTGACGCCACTCTTAAAAAGAATCCACTATAGCAAGGAGTTCCTTATCATGAATCTCGTAGTTGATCTCAGCTGCAGAAAACTTCCGTGAATAGAATGCAATCAGATGAAGCTTATTGTCGATGCCCATCTATAAAAGTACTGCTCCTAAAGCAAAATCCAAAGCATTAGTTTCCAAATAGAAAGCCTTTACAAAGTTTGGGTGTACCAAGATTGGAGCCGTAATAAATGCTACTTTAAGATTTTGAAATGCTTTTTCCGCTGGAGGTCCCAATTCAAGCTTATCCTTACATGTTAATCAAGTGAGTAGAACAGCAACTTGAAAATAATTCTTGATGAAGATCCGATAGAAGTTAGCAAAGCCGAGAAAACATTGTATGTCTCTAACCGTCTTTGGAACCTCCCAGGACACAATTGCTTCCACCTTCTTGGGATCCATCTTCAAGGCTTCCATAGTCACAACAAATCCTAAAAATTCCATCTCAGTTTGGTGAAATAAGCACTTCTCCAACTTGGCATAGAGTCCTCGCTCGCATAGTTTTTCAAGTACCAAACAAACATGCTTCTTATGCTTTTCTTCATTCTCAGAAAATATCAAGATATCATCCAGATAAATGACAACAAAATCATCTAGATATTCTCAAAAAATATCATTCATCATGTGTTGGAAAACTACTGGAGCATTAGTAAGACCAAATGACATGACATTATATTCAAAATGATACCGTACCTTTATGCGAAAAGGCATCTTCCATTAGATCTCTTTAACTTTGATTTCGCGAGGTTAGCTCTCCTTCTGAAGATCTTTAGTCTTTACAAGATTGATTGATCTAAGGTTCTGTAAAGGTTATGCAAGATCTTTGCGCATCGAAGTGTTCAGGAAGACTAGAGATCAGATAATGGATAAGCGATTCTTCTTTGTCACCTTGTTGAGACTTCGATAGTCCACGCACATCTGTAGTGAGCCATCCTTCTTCTTCACAAATAAGATTGGTGCGGTAGCGATTTGAATAATGAAATGAAGTTCTATGATAATGACGTCAATATATTTACACTTAATTCAAAATTAAACTCCGTCTGCGATAGGTTGTAGATTGGGCCAAAAGGTGGTTGTCCTTCTTCTTGCAATTCTATGGTATAATCATATGGTCGATGTTCTGGTAGCATGTCAGCATTCTTCTTTTGGAACACATCTTGAAAATCCTTGTATTGTTCCGGTATTCCTGCTGTTGAAATCTGCTCTCCACTGGTTGAAGCCGCATAAATGACCAATGGTGTGCCTTCCTTGCACGATCTTACAAACGTTCTTGCTTCAATGAATAAGGATTTTTTGGTTTGGGGTCTTCTTCCAGGCTTGTCCTCAGGTTGTTCTATGGAAAATGTTATCCTCCGCAACCTCCAATCTAAGGATGGATTATATTTTTTCAACTAAGAAAGACCAAGAATAATAGGATTTGACGGGGTATTAATAATGTTGAAAATAATATAATTAATGTGGTCTTTAAACATCACTTCTATAGGTTCTGATTCATGGGTGACACTACCAGATAATAAAGGTCGTCCATCTATTACTTCTACGTTGTCGTGAAGTAAATACATCCATATATAGAAACCTAACTTAACTATCTTTTCTTTAAAAAAATTTTAAGTTCTTTCTTTTTTCTTACCAATCTAAGTTTTTATATAGTTGGAAAAAATTTCTCACTTTTTTCTTTTTCTTTTATCTTTTTTTCAGCAGCTTATTTTTTTGAACTTATTTGAATAGCCGGATCTTAAATTATGAATTTTCAAGTTTTGGATTGAGATTTGACTTCTAAAAGTATTTGCCAAGGATTTGGTGATATCTAATGATTAGCAATGAATTCACGGCTCAAAATTTATGTGACAAAGATCAAAGGTATGAGATATGTTTTTCCAAATTTTGAGCTAATTTTAACGGTTGGATCTTAAATTATGAATTTTTAAGTTTCAGATTGAGATTTGACTTCTAAAAGTATTTGCCAAGGATTTGGTGATATCTAATGATCAACAATGAATTCATGGCTCAAAATTTATGTGACAAAGATCAAAGGTATGAATTATGTTTTCCCAAATTTTGAGCTAATTTGAACGGTTGGATCTTAAATTATGAATTTTCAAGTTTCTGGTTTGGTTTTACTTATATAATTATTTGCTAATATTTTGATGATATTTGGTGATCGGTAATGAATTCACGGTTGAGAATTTTTGTGAAGATGAATAAAGAAGTGAACTCTATGCTTCCAAAATTTGAACTCATATAAATGGCTGGATTTTGATTTATAAATTTCCAAGCTTCTGGTTTGTTGATTTATTGTACGCATGGTTTTGTGACTATAAAAGAAAAATTTTAAAAAAAGTTTGTGCATATTGGATCCAACTTGATTGTAAAGAGGGACCTTGCATCTACCTGAAGCGGACTTTCGCCACGACAACGTGAACAGGTTTGAATTTTTGTACTAGGAGAATTTTGTGATGCTTAGCAAATTCTTGGTCTAAGAAACAAGCAGATGCTCTTGAATCTAATAAGGCTAAGGTTTTTAGTTTTTCAGGACCAAAAGACAAAGGGATTGTAAAACAACGGGCAGATTGTGTAGAAATAGAGGAATCTGGTTTTGATTTGTCCAGTCGCACGGATCCTATTGTGGCTGGGCATCATCGTTTTCCTAAACAAACGCACTTCTATTCTTGATGCTGCGTCCATTTTGCTTCTTCGGACAGTTTCCAACTCTATGGCCTTCTCCATCGCAATAAAAGCACAAACCTTTCTCCATACACTGCTTCTTTTCTTCTGGAGTAAGGGATTTGATACGTACCGCATCAATCTGCATGTCCTCTGTCTCCGCTTGTGAATTTAGGCTACTTGTTGATATAATTGCGCCGCGATGACTTGTATATTGTCTGGAGCGTTGGTCTTGGCAACGTTGAAATAGGCGGTTATCGCACTTTATAGCTTGGCTAATAGCTTTGTTGAGCGTTTGTGGATCAGAAAGAGATAATAACAAATCCTTTACGTCATTCCTTAGACCCCAATAGAATTGGCTCATCAATGCTTCTTCATCCCAATTGATGTCACATGCCAATTGCCTGAAATCCGATGCATAGACTGATGTAGAGCGAGTCCCTTGTCGTAGTGATCGAATTTTTGTTGTAGCCCACTGAGCCTTGTTATGCTTGCCAAATGCTTTTGCAAATGCCTCCAAAAAAGTCTCAAAGTTGTTCAAAATTGGTGATCTTTTTTCAAATAGAGGAGCAAACCACGATAGAGCTTGTCCCGTAAGCAAAGTTCCAACCAATCCAACGCGTGATTCCTCCGTCGGATAACGTTTGGGTTGTAGAGCTGTTATTAACTTGATTTGATTGATGAAACCTCAAAACTTGGAGCGTGTGCCATCAAACTTGTCTGGAAGGCTAATACGAGGTTCCTTTCATTGTGGAAGTAATAGTTTTCGTTGAACCACAGGTAAAGCTGCTTCTTCTGGTGTAGAAACTCGAGGCTGATGAAGCCTAGATTGTGCTATTCCGGATGCTCCATCATTATGAAGTCTTGCAAAGACTCCTTCCATCACCGTAGTTCTCTGTGATAACGTAGCAAGAGCATTCATAATGGCGTCCATCTTGGACTCCAAACTTTCACTCATATTAATGTCTTGACCTCCAACCATTCTAAGAAAAAGGAAGTAATTGTTTCTACAAGGAGGAAATATTGGTTTAGAAGAGGGTACTCTGCAACCTCTAAAACGCCTTAAGACCTTCAAAAATAGGGATAATTCACTCTCTCTAAGAAGAATAAGACTCCAATATTATGACAAAAAGATATCAGTTTAGAGGAGGATAATCCGCAACCTCTAAAATATTAGTGTACCTTCAAGAAGAGGGGTAATCCACACTCTAACAAGAAGGAACTAGCTCTGATATCTAAGGTGAGAGTAGTCTCGACAAACTGTCACGGACACAAATTATAAACTTGAAGTCTAAAGAAGAAGTTCAAGAAGAACTAGCAAGAACTGGATTAATATCACGGACACAGAATATAGACTTGAAGTCTAAAGAAGAAGTTCAAGAAGAATTGGCAGGAACTGGATTAATCAGATGAGTACAAAAACAACACCAGAGAGGTGAGCTAGAGCTCCAAGAGATGTGTTGTCGAGACTGAAGAACTCTTCAGCCTCGACTCCAATATATACTCCTACCTAGAAAGCTTCTCAAGTAGCTTCCTCCAACTAGGGAGCTTCTCAAGCAACTTCTAGTAAGTAGGAAGATATTAGAAGGCTCTAGAAGGTTCTAGAGAGTTCTAGGAAATTTTTAGAATATTCTAGAAGGTTCTAACAAGTATGTCCTTGATACTAGGAATATTTTTGAAGGCTCTGGAAGGTTCTAGAGAATTCTAAGAAACTTCTAGAATATTCTAGAAGGTTCTAACAAGTATGTCCTTGACCATCTACTAGATCTTTTGCTTTAAACCATCTATTAGGTCTTTTTTTGTAAAGGAGTTATATAGAAACCATATATTTAGTTGTATGCCATCTAAAATTAAATTTAAGGTAGTGTATCCTCTTACTGGCCTTGTTTTGCGACCTAGATGTGTTTTACAATCTAAATTACAAATTGAGCCTATAGTTGTAGAAACCCACGTATTAGAAGAAATTTGCGCCAAGATGTCACAAGCTTTTATTGGGATGGAGCACGAAAGAAAACAGCCTTCAGAGCCTCAAGTAGAGCCTTTATTAATTCCAACTCCAAGGATTAATGTAGCCAATGAAGAAAACCACAACTTCTAAACTAATATCAAAATCGATTCAATGATGTTATTTAGGAATTTATCAATTGTGATACCTTCAAGATTACAAGGGGCATCAATTCCATCTAACCTTTCAAAATTTAGTGGATCTATCAATGAAGATCCAACAACCTACATAAAAAGATTTGTAGATGTATTTATCACCAATTTAGTAATCAATCACAGTTACTATTTAATATGATTTTCAACAACCGTGATAGATTTTGCATATGCTTAGTATAGAATTCATGTAGAAGGAATATTCATCAAATGAGAATAACATTCTTTTGCCTATATAGGCTTGTGATTGGTCAACAATAAGCCTTTTTAGCCTTGACAAATATTAGACAAGGTCCTCCAGAAGACATTATCACATATATAAGGCGATTCCAGATAGTATATATTTGATGTGTTGACAATTTGTTAAACGAGAATACCATAAGGCACTACTTTATCTAAGGTTTTGCCATGCCTTCTACAATTCAAGATATTTTAAACAAGAGACCTAAAGATTTAGAAGGAGCCATTCAAGCTACTTTAGAAGTGGAGGTTATTGATAAAAAAAAATGATTGTATGCTTAGAAGGACTTTATACCTTTGCAACATCAACCTGTAGAATTCCATCAACCTATAGCTTTAAGCTACTTGCAACTTTCTATAATTTCCTTGCTAATGAGCAATCTCATAGCTTTAGCTATACAACCTCCACATGATCAAGGTCAACCTAAAATCTTTTATGATAATAGATTGGAAGAATTCAAAAGTGAAATATGGCAAGGCAATGAGGTGTTCAAAAATGAGATGATGAATACTATGAAAGTCATTAGTAAACAAATATTTTGCCTTGTCAAAAATCAAACTCCAACTATAGAGCCTAGATATCATGAATCGGGAATTCATACCTCTGGATTATGGTGTACAAATTGTAGACAAGTGAACCACATGGCACAATTTTGCCCACAATTCCTACAACAACAACTTAGAAAAAAAAACCAAGTCCAATTGTATAAGCCTCCTCATCAATTGAAACAAATAGGTTCTAATTTTTCTTCAATTCAAAGAAATAATATGACACCTTGTCCTACTTGTAAAAAGCTACATTGAGTAGGTCAATGTTGGATTGAAAATGGAATTGTATGCTCTAATTGTGGAGGTTCTCATCCTATGGATCCTTGAAGAAGATCCAACTAAGTTATTTCCTCAACTTATTTTTCAAGAGACTATAATAATCAAGTCGGAGGAAATATGAAAGGAGTTAGATTTGCAGATCCTATTGTTACACAAAGTCCATCAAATATGTATTATGACCCTTCAAGCAATGGTCAAAATCATCACCCTTCACCAATAGTTCAAACCAATCATAGGACATTGTAAGGATCTATAGCATATATTCAGAACCAAAATCAAAACCAACAGCCAGAAACTTCTCAGGATATTAAATATTCAGTAGCTCAACTTGATGTACCTTCTACATCGAATTTACCATCTCTTCAATTCCACTTGGTGCAACTAAACAACAAGGAGATCTTCAAGGACAATGCATATTTACCTTCTTTGATTGGAACCAGAAGTATGAATACCAAAAAACCAATAGATTTAGCACAACTTAAAGAAGATGAGGTATCTATTGATACTTCAAAAGAATCACCCAAATTTGTGGAATTGTCAAAAATCACTCAAGAAATAGCTAAAGAATTACAAGACAACCAACCTTCTTTTGTAGTTGAACCTGATAAAGAAGAATATTAATTTGTAGGCAAGGAAGGACCTTAGACTTCTAGTACCTTTTTGAAATAACCAACAATTAATAGAACCTTTAATCCTACAAAACCTTACGATATATGGCAAGATCTTTGTAGAGCTAGAGCCAACATTTTGTTTGGACAATTAATTCAAGTAGCACCAAATATCAAAAAAAATCTCAAGAAAGGAATAATATTATAAAAAAAAATTAAGAACATAGAAGGAATAGCTCGAATTGAAGTTGATAATCTAGAAGTTAATATCACCTTGGAAGAAGAAAATGACAATAGAGAATATAGACCTGTTGAGATAGATGTAAAAATTGTGGATAAAATAATTTCTAAGGTTATAGTAGATGATGGAAATAGCATCAATATTATGCCTGAATCCACTATGAACAAATTGAGATTAAAAATCATTCACAAGGCAATTATGAAGGTCAGATTAGCTGATTAAAGACCTTCTTAACCTCTAGGTCAAATCTGTGACCTCCGTATGCAAGTAAGAGGTGTAGATTATGTCATATCATTTTATGTGATACGGTTATATGAAGAAGCAGATAGTTACCTTCTTTTATAAGGAAGAGGATGGTTGAGGCAATCTAAAGGAGTAACAAATTGGGGGGCTTTTAAGCCTTATTTTACTTTTGGACCTTTATATAATTGTACAACAACTATAGTATCTAGTCACTTTAGACTCCAAGTCATGGTTCCATTAGAAAAAACACCAATATCTAAAGCAGCTAAGCAAAGTAGTTTTATCCAATCCAATTCAACATCAACTATAGCACTAATAAAATGTATTGGCCCTGGATTATATGCATATGAAGATGAGGATGATTTTGCCAAATGGTTAGAAGAAAATCCTTATAAAGAAGAAGGCATCCACATCCAATTTATAGATGTAATTGACTGGTTGGAGCTTGAAGACAATTGCCCCGATCTTATAACTTTGGTTGATAATATTTGTATGAATGAAGCCTTTAGCTTAGAAATTGATGGAATCCACATTGAATACCTTGATGTTATTATAAAAGAAGAAAACATCATGCCCCTTCCCTTGCAATTTAGAAATACATCCCAAGGCATTGAGGTTGGACATGAAGTACCTATTTATCTACCATTGCCTAAAGATTGGTATCATAGACCTACCAACCCAATACATATGATTAAACAAAATTGGATAAAAATTCCAATTAACCGTCATGAAGAAGAACTCAGATATATCAAGTTTGGATCCCAATTAGATGAGAAAGAATTTAAAAAATATAAATAGTTGATAATGGAATATTGTGATATATTTGTTTAGTCTTATAAAGACTTAAAAGACATTTTTCTTAGCATTTTTCAACATCTTATTCCACTTCTTCCAAATACCACACCTGTTAGATAAAAACATAGATGATTCAATCCTAGGATGTAACTTATTGTGAAGGCAGATTTGAAAAGGCTTCTTGAAATAGGATTTATAAGGCCTATAGAAATTATGGATTGGTTGTTTCATATTGTCTTGGTAAAGAAGAAGGGAGGAAATAAACTCAAGGTTTGCGTGGACTATTGAAATTTGAACAAGTACACTCAAAAAGATCATTTTCCATTATCTTTTATTACTTCTATAGTAGATGATGTAGCAGAGCATAATTTATACAGTTTTATGTATGACTACTCTAATTATAATCATGTATCAATAGCTCTTGAAGATTGGCACAAGACTGCATTTACATCACCGTGGAGAATCTTTGTATACATTGTTGTATTGTGGTTTGGCTATTATGTAAAAAAATTATACATGTATATTTAATGTACAATTTATTACATAGTTAAATGAGAGCCATATCAGTGGACTTTTATTGATTATAGGATGTGATTAGATTACTAGTTTAGAAGGGATCTATTAAAAAGATTATTATTAAGGTTTATATAACCTTATTTTTTTTTTAGTAGTGACTTTTGAAGTTAATTTTATATTGATAGTAACTTGTATATATCTTAAGTCACCTTTGTTAGACATTGGTGATCCTTAAGATCTTATTTACTTCTTTTATTTGATATATAGAACACATAGTATATAAATCTTATAAGAAGAAGGGTTAGAAAAAGATTTTAGTGTAAACAGGGTAGTTTGGCCATCCATGTGGATGAATAGAGGTGAATGATTGAAATCTCTATTCTAATTGGTCAAAAATCATGCCCAATGGGCTTCAAGGAGGCTGCATAAGGGTTTATTAGGAGTTAGGGTTTGTTTTTCAGGAGGGAGTCAAACATCAGAGGCTAGGATCATAAGGTGTAGGTTTTTGGATCTGGTTTAGGTGCAAATTTTGTGTGATTTGCACTTTTTATGAAGAAGTTGTAGGCACTCAAAGTTAAGGTGTCGATTTTGAACCTACTGTCACTCTTTTGGGTATAACTCACGCATACAGAAAGCAATCAAGGATCGGCAATTCAGATTAGAGAGAACACTTTCACAACTATATTTTTCATGTACAACCTAATGAAATTCAAGCTAGAGTGAAGGAGATATTGGGAGTTGCAATTAGTGCTTACAAACTTAAAGGTAGTAAGTGACCTTCTTACATAGTGGTTACATTTTGAGCTATATCTTAGGCAATTTGATAGATTATTGGCTCAAAATTTTCAGGAGTGTATATGATTATGTCACAAGACTATGTATAAAAAATTTGTGGTATTAAGATTTTGGATTTGTGAGATATGAGGAAAATAGTGCTCGGATGTCTCTGAGCTAGGGTTTTAAGTACCAACTAGGGGTTTTAAGATATTGGACAATTGAAAACGAATTTATGGTTAATTCTTTCTTGTTGTGAAACTTAAGAAAATTATCTACACTTTAAAGGAAATTCTATAGAAACAAGATGATTGAATCAAGAGTTATTGGACTCTAAAGTAAAGCAAGAAATAAGTCTTTGTGGGTGAATAAAGTTTTGAAGGATTTTTGTGGAAATTTAAACCTTTTTTGTACAAACCTACTTGAATACATAAGGGTTTATATACATAACTTTTCTTTTGTGAGATTGTTGTATTATTTGTCCTTTTTATTAAAAATAAATCACCTGTTAGATTTTTGCCATCAAGTTTCATATAAACTCTCTACAGCCACGTACCCAGTGTATTCCCAAATAGAAGGCCACATCATACGACAATGTAGTAATGCCTTTTGGATTATGCAATGCTCCTTCAGCTTTTCAAAGAGTCATGACTTATGGATTTTCAAACCTTCTTCAAAAAACCATGTTAATATTTATTGATGATTTTTGTTGTGAATCATCAAAGGATGATCACCTTGAAAGCCTTCAATTGTGCTTCTAACATTATAGAAAAGTAGGAATTTTTCTTAATCTAGAGAAAGTTTATTTAACAATTAAGAAAGGAGTTTTATTGGATTATGTTATTTCAAAAAAAAGAAAAGAACTTGATTTTGAAAAAATAGGAATTATTGCAAATCTATCAACTCCAAAAAGTGTGAGGATATTGAAAAGATTTTGGGGCACATGGATTGGTATCGTGACTTGATTGAATCATATTCTACTCATGCCTTACTATTGACAAATTTATTGAAAAAATCCACCAAATTTGAATGGACTTCCAAATGCCAAATTGGTTTTGATGCAATTAAAGCCAAATTGCTATATTATCCTTGTCTACTACTGACAAATTGGGATCAACCTTTCTATGTCTATTGTGATGCCTCTAAAATTACAGTAGGTAATGCCTTATGTCAACCAGATAATAAAAATGTGATCCATCTTATTGCCTTTATTAATAAATAATTGACAAGCGCTGAACGAAATTATACAACCACCAAACGAGAATACTTAACTATGGTTTTTAGTGTCAAAACTTTTTGACACTACCTTTTGATGAACAAGGTTATCTTTTTTGTAGACCACATGGCTCTTAAATACATTGTAAACAAACCAGACTTAAGTGATAGATTAGCAAGATGGGTATTATTTTTAGCAGAATTTGATTATATAGTACAATACAAACTAGGAAAACAACACAAATAAGCCGATCATCTTTCACAATTATCTACACTTATAAAAATCTATGATATAGATGACGAACTTCCTGATGCCCATTTATTCCATGTTATGATAGTACCTACTTGATATGAACACATTGCCAAATTTTTGAGTACTCAACAATTATTCAATACCTTATCAAAAAATGAACAATGGAAGATTAGAGTAAATAGCACTCATTTTGCCCTTATAGCCAAGAAATTATATCGTCAAGGGATTGATGAAATTTTAAGACATTGTCTTACTTATGACAAAGTACCACTTATGTTAGAAGCTTGTTACTCAAGTGCTTGTAGTGGACACTTCTCTAGTTGATTAACAATCTAAAAAATCCTTATATCAAGCTATTTTTGGCCTATAATATTTGCTGATTTAGAATCATTTGCAAGAGCTTGTGATGCTTACCAAAGATATGCATGCAATGATTTAAATCTTGCAATGCCCTTAAATCCTTCACTTCTACTTGTTCCATTTGAAAAGTGGAGTATAAACTATATTGGACCTATTTATCCTGTATCTTCATGACAAATGCAATATATAATTGTAGCTACAAAATACTTAACAAAGTGGACAGAAGCTAAAGATGTCAAGAAGGTTGATGCTAAACAAACTGCCATATTTTTGTATGAAAATATTATAATCCGCTTTGATTGTCCAAAAATCCTTGTGAGTGATAATGGTTCTCATTTTTTAAATAAAACCATTAAAAAAATGACCACATTATTTACTATCAACCATAAGAAGACAACTTCTTATCACCCTCAAACAAATGGTCTTACAGAAAGAATCAATCAAATCTTAGTTTTCATACTGAGGAAAACTGTGATGGATTCTAAATGTGATTGGGATCTTAAGCTTATTTCAGCTCTTTGGGCTTATTGAACTGCCTACAAAGTTTCTACATGGACTACACCTTTTTCCTTGGTGTATGGAATAGAAGCTATTTTGCTTATAGAATTTGAAGTTCCATCTTTATGCATCGCCATTGATGAAAGATTAGATACTTCTGAATCTTTGAAAGAATGATTAGAATATTTAGAAAGATTAAACGAGAAGCAAAGATTTGTAGTCCAACACATAGAGACTTCTCAAAGAAGAAAGAAAGAGATCTTTGATTAAAAAAATAAAAAGACCTCTATGTCACGGTCAGATTGTCATTGCGTATGTATAAAAATATGAAAAATCTTGTATCTATTGTTAATATATGTGTGAGTGCTAGAGGTTATTTTAGAAGATATTATAAGGAGAGGATTTATTTTAGCCACTTAGTTAGTGAATTAAGATGGCTATTTGTTTTGTTTCTACCTTATTTATATCCTAGAATAGACTCTTTTGTAATTAGAAGAAAGGTAAAGGTTGTTTTACCTTTCTTGTTGACTTTTGAGGTAGAATGGACCTTATGAAGGGTAAGAAAGAAGAGCATGGGGTGAATAAGGCCCATCCAATAGGATTTGGCTGCCCATGTGGGCGTCTCATAGTCTAATATAGAAAGAAAGGGAGATATACTCCTCTTGTTAGACCGAGAGGGGAGGCAGTTTTGAATAGTGAACTTTGGAGAGAGATAGCTCCGAGGAGATAGAAGTGTTTGTAGTGAAAATTAGTAGGTGTGTTCTTCAAGTTGTGAGGATTCTAGAACCTACTCACTTGCTTGTATTGGAGTTGTGAACAAAAAGTTATGCTTGTTTTAGTAGAGTGAGGTTTGCTGCCACCCGACGAAGAGGGGCAGAAACTTCGAGCTGCCACTGCAAGTTTGATTTCAACTCTTTCTTAGTGAAATTTATAGAGAGTGTGGAAGATTGTCTTAGCTATCTATCAAGACATCTCTTATAGCATTTGGAGTTGGAGAGCAAAAGTTGTGAGCTTGAGAGTGGGAAAGGGTTTGCTGCCACCCGACGAAGAGGGGCAGAGACTTTGTTCAACCACCCAAGTCGGACAGTCTCTTCAATCTTTTTGATATTTTAGGTGCTTGTAGTAGCTTGTGTAAGCTTTCCACAAAAACAAAAATCAATACATTTGGAGCTTTGATGAAAGTTTTATGAGCCGTGAAGTGTCAAAGAGGGAAAATTGTTGCTAGGGTTTGAAGAGTAGAATCGACTAGCTACAAAATCTGGAGTTTGAGAGGCATGCATGCGAAATTTTAGAGCAAGCTAGATGATGGAGTGAGCTTTCTAAAAAGCTATTGCATGTCCAATTTGGAGAAGGGAAGTGATCACAACAAAGGCTGAAGTGAAGAGGAGCTTTGCTGCCTTTGCATTTGCTTGGAAATTTTAGCGCCTACTTCTTTTAGCCATAACTTTTAAATGGTAAGTCATCTATTTGTGAAATTTTGATATGTTTTACAATGGATTATTGGCTTTCCATAGGCTGTAAGCACGCTTGATTCGACCTTTGGATGAATTTTAGTGATTTATTTAGTTTCAGTTTGTTGTATAACTTGTATTCCTCATATGCGGTTGTATTTTGAGGTATACTTGAATACATACATACTTTGCTTATACTTTTTAGACAAGTATATATACTTGTATTTATACAAGTATTCTATAAGTATTCTACAAGTATTATACATAATATTTATACAAGTATTTGTACAAGTATTATACCAAGGATTTATACAAGTATTTGTACAAGTGTTATATCAAGGATTTATACAAGTATTTATACAAGTATTTGTATAAGTATTATTCAAGTATTTATACTTTATATTTGTACAAGACTTGTACAAGTATAATTCAAGTATAACTTGAAAGCTTGAAGAAATATTATGTGTAAGTATAGAACATACTTGCACGGCTTCCTCTCATGTTCCTGCTAGTTCTAGTAGCATGAAACGGCTTTCCCGGCGAATTCTCTCTTAACAGCAGACACAGAATATAGACTTGAAGTCTAAACAAGAAGTTCAAGAAGAACTAGTAGGAACTAGATTAATCAGATGAGTACAAAAACAACACCAAAGAGGTGAGCTAGAGCTCTAAGAGATGTGTTGTTGAGACTGAAGAATTCTTCAGCCTTGACTCTAATATATACTCCTACCTAGGGAGCTTCTCAAGCAACTTCCACCAACTAGGAAGCTTCTCAAGTAGCTTCCACCAACTAGGAAGCTTTTCAAGTAACTTCTATTAACTAGAAAGCTTTTTAAGTAACTTCTACTAACTAAGAAGCTTCTCAAGCAACTTCTACCAATTAGGAAGATATTAGAAGGTTTTGGAAAGTTCTAGAGAGTTCTAAGAAACTTTTAGAATGTTCTAGAAGGTTCTAACAAGTATGTCCTTGACAGTCTACTTACTCCATGAATGTGGATGATGGTTCAAGATGCTAAAAAATTAAATTTTTTAGCTAAGTTTGATGCACTTTGGATAAGACCATATATTATCAAAGAAGTCTTTGATAATAACTCAGTCAAATTTAAAACGTTAGATGGGAAAGACTTTCCTACACGAATTAATGGAAGTCGTTGTAAAGAATAGAAGGTATGAACATTGGTTAAAATACCAATGTACCTTTTCATTTAGATAGTAATTTTAAGTTCATCTTAATAGAATATAGGTATTGAGTTAATAACTAAGCAAGACCTTGCTAAATGTAGAACCATGTCAAGTTTGTAACAACCAAATGCCTTTCTGTTCTAAGTCAAAGTCTTAGTATTTTTTTTTCCTCTCCTTAATCCTATTTCTTTTGATAGTATAGTATCCAAGTTATAATTTCTCTATCATTTCTTTATAAAAACATGCCAAAGCCAAGAGTTGGATTCTTTCTGTTTTTACGAATAGTCCCAGATGGTCGCCATATGTAAATCCAATCAATCGATTTTAATTAGTGGATTAGTTCAAAATATAATCTTAAGTCATTTAATTATATAAATACAATGATTAGAGAGTCTTTTTGACTATTTAAGTATTTATTAGAATTTAGAAGTATTTATAAATATAAAAGTCTTATTAGAAGAAAAGTTACAAAAATAGAATCTTAGTAAGTCTTGGAGGCAATTATTTTAGTTGGTTTAATATTTTTATTTATTATTAAGTATTAAGAGTTAGTTATTAAGACCAATACTTATATTGGCCTTCCAACTACATGTATTAATCATTAAAAACCTATAAAGATTATTTAGTAGGTAGAAGAAGCATGACAAAGAAATCTCATGTCTTTTTAATTATTTTTGTAGAAAATAGGATTTTGAGTTGATTTTTATTGATTTTATTATTATAAAAAATTTCCAAGATAGAATAAAATAATATTCAATAGATATTATCATCTTAGAAATACTATAAAGATTTTTTAGAATTTATTTAGAATTTATTTAGAATTTATTAAGAATTTTTAGAGCAATTTTGAAGACTTTGGTAAAAATGAGTTTTTCCACCTTGGGAGCCATTATGAAGAAATGGAACAAGATTTGAAGGCCATACAAGCTTCTTAGGCTAATAGGGTGTTTTTTAACACCATAGTGAAGTCAAAAATGTAAAATTATTAGTTCTACTAGTATAAAATAGGAGGACTTATAGCTAGTGTAGTCTTTATAGGAAGGGAGGTGCACAAGTTCCATATGGGTTGTGGCACCTTGGATGTAGGTAGGAGGATAAGACTAAGCCTCGTGGCCTCTCTAGGACACCCATAAACACTACTTGTAAGCCTTGGTGAGGTTCAAACCCATGATCTTGTAACAAATTACCCTTGAGATAAAAATTTCTTCTTAATTCCATTATTTACCTTCTAACTTTGAATTATCATAATTTATTCATAGTAACTTAGATTTACATGTTTTTTATATCATTGGAAAGATAAAAAAAATTATCTACTTGAAAATATATTTTTTATTTTTTATTTTTACTTTTTACTAGGTGAAAATCTAATGAATAGATTGTGATTAGTTTTGTAGTGTATAATTACTTAATTACACCTATTTTATTTGTTTTGTATTGTTCTTTGCCTTCATTGTTGTTTATTTCTCCTTATACTTCACACCACAATTTATAAGCAATTCTTAATTGAAGCCACCTTATAACTTAGGTTGAAGAGTGAATTTTACCCTCACATATATGTGAAGCCATTGGAATTGGATCTATTATGGTGGAGGTGTTTGTGAATGGACAAATCAATAGGATCTGATTCAAAGATGTCCTCCATGTACCAAAGATGAAATAAAACCTACTTTCGATGAGTAAACTTGTAATGGGAGGTTTTATAGTTCAATTTAATATGAATGGATATTTTGTAAGAACATTGATTGGAAACATGGTTGTCAAAGGCTCACGAGAGGGAAATTTGTACTACCTCAATTATAAGAAGGTCAATGGAGTGGAAATAGCTGCATTTGCTGAATTTACTTCAAATTAAGACAAGTTGAATATATAGCATTGTCGCCTTAGCCATTTGAATATGAAAAGCAAGATAGAGCTCAAGTCTATGGTAAGTGATTTAGATTGTGGCAAATCAAGTCAAAATGTAATATAACTTGCATATAAAGATTGCATCAAGGCAAACAACAAAAGGCTTTATTTCCAAGTGGTGTAGCAACATGTGCTATAAAATTATTGGAGATTGTCTATTCTAATATATGTGGAATTATGAAGACCACAAGTATTGGAAGAGCAAGGTATTTTCACTTTCATTGATGATTTTTCAAGAAAGATTTGGATCTACATTCTTAAAGCCATGAGTGAGTGCTTTTAGAAGTTTAAGGAGTTTAAAGCACTTGTTGAAAAACAAAGTGAATGTAAGATCAAAGTACTACATATGGACAATGAAGGTGAGTACATATCTAAGCAACTTAATATTTATTTGAAAAATGAAGGAATTACTAGAGAAACCACAATTCCATACACTCTACAATAAAATGATATTGCTAAAAGAACAAATAGAATCATTGTCGAGATAGCAAGGAGCATACTTCATGCTCAAAATCTTAATTATGAATTTTGGATGGAAGATATGGTGAATGTCGTATATACAATGAATAGGTGTCCAACAAGTGCCCTTGCATCAATGACACCACAAGAGGCTTAGAGTGGAAGACAACCTTGCATTTCACATATGAAGACCTTTAGATGCATTGCATATACAAAAACACTAGATTGTGTGAGGCCCAAGCTTGATGCAAAAGATACAAAGTGTATATTCTTAGGATATTGTGAAGGTACCAAGGCATATAGGCTAATGTGTTTGAAAACCAAGAAAATCATTAAAAGTCGTGATGTTGAATTTTTGGAGCATAAGAGTACTTGTGAGCACTTGGAGATGTGTCCAAGTGGGAATAACGATGTATTTGTAGACACATCTTTAAATTCAATAAAGAAAGAAGAAAATAAAGATAATGATGATGGTGGAGATGTGAATCAAGAAAAAGATCTTAAAAAAAAAGATAAGATGAAGGCTTCTCCAATTGATAAAATCAGCAATGAAGAAAATGAAGATAAAGATTATGATGATGATGATATAGAGTATAAACCTTTGAATGAGAAAAGATAAGTTTTAAAGGAGAAGAAGGTTGGAAGAAAATATGGAATTTAACAAGATGAGTCTTCTTCTTCAAATGAATAGAGATATCCATTGAGAAAAAAAAGACCATTTGGTAAATGATGGAAGAACATATCAATATTATATTTTTGTTGATCCATTGGCATTATATGATGCATTGAAGTTTGTGGATGCTATGAAGTAGAAGAAAGCCATGGAAGAAGAGTACAAATCACTCATGGACAATGGAACATGGGAATTGACTCATTTTCTATCAAATTGATCTTCAATTGGTTGTAAGTGGATGTTTAGAATCAAGAAGGATGCAATGGATAATATTATTAAATATAAGATAAGATTAGTTGCCAAAGGATACTCACAAGTTATAAGTATTGATTTCAATGAGACATTTGTTCCCATAGCCAAATTCACCACTATTAGAACCATTATGACAATTGGGACAACAATGGACTTGGAAATACATCAAATGGATGTGAAAACATCTTTCTTGAATGGAAAATTGTAAGAAGACATCTATATGGATCAACCAAAAGGATTTGTTGAAAAAGGCAAGTAACATCTTATTTATAAGTTGAAGAAATCCATATATGGACTCAAGCAAGCACCAATGGTATGGTATCAAAGAATTGACACATTCTTTATTAATGAGGAATTTCAAAGGAATGAAGCTGATCATTTTATGTATGTGATGCAATCAAAAGAGTTTTTGTTGATTGTTATCTTTTATGTTGATGATCTATTTGTCTTAATCAATACTTTGAAGATGATGGATTAGTTGAAGACAAAGTTAGAAAAGGAATATGAGATGAGTGATTGGAGAGAGCTTCACTATTACTTAGGAATAGAATTTGCAAGATATGGTGCTAAGAAAACCATCACAATGAGCCAAAGCAAGTATATTGAAGGAATGCTGAAACGATTCAACATGGAGGATTGCAAGCCTATTAGAACATCTATAGAGTCCAATTTGAAGTTGATGAAGCTTACGGATGAAGAGTTTATTCAAGTTGAAGGTCAAATATAAGGTGTTCCATACAAGACAGTAGTTGGTTCACTCATGTATGCAATAGTTGGCACAAGAGTGTATTTTACTTATACAATGAGTGTCGTGAATCAACACATGTCAAAAGCTAGACCAATCCATTGGACAACCATCAAGAGGATCATGAGGTACTTAAAAGATACATTGGACTTCAAATTATGCCTTGGAGGTGAAAATATTATTTTGTATGGATATTATGATGCGGATTGGACAGGAAATACAAATAATAGGAGGTCAACAAAAGGCTATGTATTCTTTGTTGGAGTGGGAGCAATCTTATGGAATTGTAAGAAGCAATCTATAATTACAAAGTCTATAATGGAGATAGAGTATATGGCAACAAGCCACAAAGCAATGGAAGCAATATGGTTAAGGCAAGTTTTGGAAGATATTGGACTTGTTCAATTGGAAGCAATTCCAATGAAGTGTAACAATGAAGAATGCCTTGCTTTTGCAAAGAATCCAAAGCATCATTTAAGAACCAAGTACATTGATATTCAATATTATTTTATAAGAGAGAAGATTGAAATGGAAGTAATTGACTTGAAGTATTGTGCAATGGAAGACATACTTGCTGATTTATTGACAAAAGCATTAGTGAAAGATAGACATTACATGTTGACAAAGGCATTAGGATTAAAAGACCTTTGATCAATAGCAAAGTGAAAAAATTGCAATAAATAGATAATAATAGAATAAATTATCAAGTAATGGATATTATCTTAGGTAGGTTGCTAATGGTCAAAGGGTTGTCTCTTGGTAAATGAAAAGGCCATCCTATGAATAAGGGACAAAGCCAAGGACCAATAGATAAGGTCAAGGGAATAAAAGATATCTTAGAAAATATCTAGAAATTAAATAAGAATATAAAGTATATGCCATAGGATATACTTGAGATAGGTGAGATGCAAAAAGATCTTAAGAACATATTAGATATGCTAAAGGTATATCCATATAGAAAATAAGATATTAAAGAATATACTTAATATATCCTTTGATGAAAGTAAAAGTGAAAGGATGGATGTTGTTATTAAGGGCAACAACCACCACCTTTAAGTAATGGGTGTTGGAAGTAAAAAACATCTTATTCTATATTTCTCTTTGTATATAATCTTGCTGATGCCAAGAGTTGTGACTTCAAGCTTTGCTTTCTTTAATACTAAACACCAAATAAAATAAATAAATAAGATCTTAAGAATCACCATTGTCTAACAAAGGTGACTTAAGATATACAAGAGTTATTATTAATATCAAATCAACCTCAAAATTACTATCAAAAAGAAGAAATAAGGTTATATAAACCTTAATAATAATCCTTTTAATGGATTCCTTCTAAATTAACAACCTTATTACATCCTACAACCAACTTTGTAGATCTTAAGTATCACATAATTGAAAATTACTACATTGGCCTAGTATCATTATATTGAAATTAAAAAATAAATAAATATTATAATTAGATATCCAAATTATTTTACTTATCTCTTATTTATTTATATCAAGCATCAACCAAATCATCAAATAAAATTTATCTATGTATATATGTAAATATTCATATATGTGTGTATAGATATATAAACATATAATTTTTATGTATAATGCATATATAAAAACTGGAATGTATATATGTATATAATAAAATTGTGCATCAATGTATTATTGAAAGACAATGCAATGATTTATATATACATAAAATGATGGATTTTTTAAATTTTTATGCACATATGAATACTAGATAATAAAAATAATATGGCTACATAACCATCACAATATCTTCTCAATAATAGGTTAATTCCCAATAGTAATATGTATTCACAAATATACTATATTTTATATCTATATATTATCATATTTATACATAATATTTATATTTATATATAAATATATTATATATTATATATCAAAATATTATATAAAAATATATAAGTAAATATAAATTCATACTATACAACATTGAAGTGTCTTTCAAATTCTCTTATTACACAAATATTCAAGATTTAAATACTATATATGTAATCAATGTATAATTTTTAGTTTCAAATAAATAGTTATTATTTCTAAATATATATATATATATATATATATATATTAAAATATCTACATAAAACTAAAAAATACATAAATTAAAAAACTAACTTTCCAATATTTATCATCTATAAAAATATGAATATACTTTGATATATACTATGTATATTTGTCTATGTGTATGTGAGTGAATAGAAATATTAAATGTCTTTAACTAATAGGAAATTTTAGATATAATTAAATAAAAAAAGTGATTGACATTTGTATCTATATTTCTATATGTGAAGACATGCATATATTTGCATATTAAAATTAAATATATTTAAATATATTTATACTATATCTATATATAATATATAAATATAAATATATATAAACTATATATAATATATATAATATATATATACTATATTTAGTCTCTATATAATATATATATTATATATATATATATATTATATACTAATATATAATATTAATATGTAATTATTAATATTAATTATATATATATATATATATATATATATATTATTAACTATTATTATTTTATATAACTATTATTATTAATATATATATTATTATTATTATGTAATACTAATATATATTTATATATATTATAATTAATATATATAGAATATAAAACATATAATATATAAAAATATATTAGTACTTAATATTACTAATATATATTAATATCAATACAATATAATATATAATTTATATTAATATATATATTATATATTATATATATATTATATTATATTATAAATATTATATATATATTAGTATATTATTATTAATATATATTAATATATAATGATATAGTATATTATTATTAATATATATAATATATATTATATATAATATACTATATACTAATAATAGTATAGTATGTACTATATACGATAAATTTTCTCACAATTACGGTAGATCTCGGGCCATTTGTATTGAGGCCGATGCACTTTTTTGTCACTCATTGTCAAAGACATACTTGTTAGAACCTTCTAGAACATTCCAGAATGATCCTAAAACTCTCCAAGACCTTCTAGCATCTTCCAAGTTGATAGAAGCTACTTAAGATGCTTTCTAGATAGTAGAAGTTGCTTGAGAAGTTTCCTAATTAGTGGAAGTTGCTTAAAAAGCTTCCTAGATAGGAGTATATATTGGAGTCGAGGCTGAAAAGTTCTTTAGTCTCAACAACACATCTCTTGGAGCTCTATCTCACTTCTCTGGTATTGTTCTTGTACTCATCTAATATAATTTAGCTCTTATCAATTTTTCTTGAACTCTTTGTTTGGATATCTTGTTTGTGTTCTACGTCTGTGACAATTTGTCGAGACTGCTCTCATTTTAGATATCAGAGCTAGTTCTTTCTTCTTGAGATGTGGATTATTCCTCTTCTTGCAAATACATTAGTATTTTAGAGGTTGCGGATTACTCTCCTCTAAACTGATATCTTTTCCATTATAATATTGGAGTCTTATTCTTCTTATAGAGAGTGGATTACTTCTCTTCTTGAAGGTCTTAAGGCGTTTTAGAGGTTGCAAAGTACCCTCTTTTAAACCAATATTTCCTCCTTGTAGAAACAATTACTTCCTTTCTCTTAGAATGATTGGAGGTCAAGACATTAATATGAGTGAAAGTTTGGAGTCTAAGATGGACGCCATTATGAATGCTCTTGCTACGTTATCACAAAGAACTACGGTGATGGAAGGAGTCTTTGGAAGACTTCATAATGATGGAGCATCCGGAATAGCACAATCTAGGCTTCATCAGCCTTGAGCTTCTGTACCAAAAGAAGCAGCTTTACCTGTGGTTCAACGAGAACCATTACTTCCACAATGAAAGAAACCTCAAATTAGCCTTCCAGACAAGTTTGATGGTACATGCTCCAAGTTTTGAAGTTTCATCAATTAAGTCAAGTTAATAACAGCTCTACAATCCAAACGTTATCCGACGGAGGAATCACGTTGTCGTGGTGAGAGTCTTAGCCCTCAGAAACACTGGGTCTTTTGTGCCTCTCGTTTCTTAAGTGCAAGAAGAGATTCATAAAGTTCATAAAACTGAAGATTTTACATAAAAACATACTTTATTAATCTTGCCATATTCTACCTTTAAAAACCTGCCTTCAAATTTGCCCATAAATCCTAGGATATCATATCAATTGAAGCAAAATTTGAACACAAAGTACTTAAGGAAGTAAAGAAGCAAACCCCATAATCCTTTTGATTATAGCTCATGTGGTTGGAGAGAACCATGTTGTCAAAGAAACCCCTCCATGCTGCCTTTGATTCTGGACCCCCTTTGCTTCACACCTTCATTGCTCCTCATTATCAAAACCCCAAGTATTGAAATTTGGTAGGCTTGTTGCTTGCTTTATGTTGTAAACATCCTCCAATTTTTGCTCCAAAACTCCTCTTGGAAATAGAGTTATAGACTCTACTCTCCTCCTTTAATTCTGTCTTCTACCAACTCTGGATCCGACTACAAATTTCCTCATAATTCTTTAACCATAATTCCAATAGCAATCAGTTTTTTACACAACTTAATAGACTCATATATCTACAAACCCCAACAAATTTTACTCAAAATGCTACTTTGATCACAAAGATATGCTCCCCCAAACTTCACTGACTTAGAAATAGACCCCTATCACTTTGAAAGAGCATAACATTTTTTTTATAAGATAAATGAGTATCAAACTTACCCTCATCTCTTTCTTAACTTGCTTAGATCACGTCTATCAAATTTCACACTCAAATTCACTCCCTAACTCCATTCATACCCAAAAAAACCCACACACACACTCTGCCCATACAAACCCCAATTCTGCTTTCACTCTATTTCTCTTTTCACCTACATCCGGTTACAATTTCACTCATAACTCTTTGCTCAAAGATCATATTGACTTAAGATTTTGATTCAAAGTAGTAAACTCAATAAGAAACACAACCCCAACAAATTTTGCCTCTAAAGTCCAAATGGTTCTCAAGAGCCGAGGCCCGAAATTTAGTAAACCTCACTGCCCTAGTCTTAAACACCTGCAACTTTGACGACTCATATCTCCCTTGATACTTAACCAAAAGACATGAAAATTATTTCTATATGTTCCTTATCTTGTCTACTACAAACCCACAAAAAATTTCACTTAAAATCCTCTCTAAGCTTCTTCTACACACAAAAACGTCTACTGCCTATCAAAAGGAAACCCTATCTCTCCAAAAAGAACCTCCTCTTCTTCTTCACGACCCCCTTCTTGTCCTCCCGGCCTGGTCTTCCTTCTTCCCTTGGTCAAAGAGACACCTCAGCCATATCTTTCCACCTCTTCAATCCTTTCTTTTGGATTAATTTGAAGGAATCTCACCTTTTGAGGTAAATTTCTATTCTACCTTCTTACTATCATTTTTCTACCCACTTCTCTTCTAATTTCAGCCCACAACATTTAAGTTTAGATCTAAAATAGAAGAGAATAAAGGTAAAGTAGATTTAAGATAAAATAGAAAAAAAATCTAATAAGTAGAAAAAACAATTAAGATTAGATTAGAGATAAAAGAGAAAGAACTACATCCTTCACTGCCAAGTCAAAGAAGCTTGTGTGGTTAAGTTCTTAGCTACTTTGGAGTTGACGTGGGTTCGAATCCACTTGACTTCACTGTAGAATTCCTTGGCTTCTTGACTTGGTACTGCTAGTGGGAATTTCAGCAGGAAATTAGTAGTTTGGCCTACCTATCATCCCTGAGCTTGTGATAAATATTATAACCTTCAAGATAATGTGGTTATAACCACAACCCTTTCTCTTTTTCATCCTCTCTTCTTCTAATCTTAATCTTTTTATTTTAACACATTCCTTTATATCTTTCACACTATGTTTTAATTTACAACATGACAACGTGTAGGATTGGTTGGAACTTTGTTTACAGAAGAAGTTCTATCGTGGTTTGCTCCTCTATTTGAAAAAGGATCACCAATTTTGAATAACTTTGAGACTTTTTTGGAAGCATTTGCAGAAGCATTTGGCAAGCATGACAAGGCTCAATGGGCTACAACAAAAATTCAATCGCTATGATAAGGGACTTGCTCTGCATCAGTCTATGTATCGAATTTCAGGCAATTGGCATGCGATATCAACTGGGATGAAGAAGCATTGATGAGTCAATTCTATTGGGGTCTAAAAGACGACGTGAAGGATTTGTTGTTATTTCTTTCTGATCCATGAATACTCAATGAAGCCATTAGCCAAGCTGTGATGTGCGATAATCGCTTATTTCGGTGCCGCCAAGCTGTGATGTGCGATAATCGCCTATTTTGGTGCCGCCAAGATCAATGCTTCACACAATATACAAGTCGTCACGGCACAATTATATCGACGAGTAGCCTAAATTCACAATCGGAGACAGAGGACATGTAGATTGATGCGGTACGTGTCAAATCCCTTATTCCAGAAGAAATGAAGCAGCGTATAGAGAAAGGTTTGTATTTTTATTATGGTAGAGAAGGCCATAGAGCTAAAAGTTGTCCTAAGAAGCAAAATGGATGTAGCATCAAGAATAGAGGTGTGCTTATTCAAGAAAATGAGGATGCCTAGCCACAATAGGAACTGTGTGGCTGGACACATCAAAACCAGGTTCCTCTCTCTCTATTCAACCTACCTGTTGTTTTACAATTCTTTTATTTTTTGGTCCTCAAAAACTAAAAATCTTAGCTTTATTAGGTTCAGAAGCATCTGCTTGTTTTTTAGACCAAGAATTTGCTAAGCGTCACAAAATTCTCCCAGTACAGAAATTCAAACCTGTTTACAAAGAAGTAATAGATGGACGACCTTTATTATCTGGTAGTATCACCCATGAATCAGAACCTATAGAGGTGACATTTAAAGACCATAGTAATTATATTATTTTCAACATTATTAGTATCCCGTCAAATCCTATTATTTTTGGTCTTTCTTGGTTGGAAAAATATAATCCATCCATAGATTGGAGGTTGCGGAGGATAACGTTTCTCATAGAACAACCTAAGGATAAGCGTGGAAGAAGATCCCAAATTAAAAAATCCTTGTTCATTGGAGCAAGAACATTTGTAAGATTGTCTAAGGAAGGCACACCATTGATCATTTATGCGACTTCAACTAGTGGAAGGCAGATTTCAACAGCAGGTATACTGAAACAATACAAGGATTTTCAAGACGTGTTCCAAAAAAAGAATGCTGACATGCTACCAAAACATTGACCATATGATTGTGTCATAGAATTGCAAGAAGGAGCACAACCACCTTTTGGCCCAATCTACAACCTATCGCAGATGGAGTTGGCTGAGTTGCGGAAATACATTGAGAAGAACCTAGCCAAGAACTTCATTTATCATTCGAAGTCGCTAGCTGGGACATCAATCTTATTTGTGAAGAAGAAAGATGGCTCACTACGGATGTGCATGGACTATCAAAGTCTCAACAAGGTGACAAAGAAGAATCGCTATCCATTACCTTTGATCTCTAGTCTTCTAAATCAACTTGGACATGCAAAGATCTTTACAAAGATTGATCTAAAGAGAGCTTACAACCTTGTGCGAATCAAAGAAGGAGACGAATGGAAGACAGCTTTTGTACAAGGTATGGTCATTTTGAGTATAATGTTATGCCATTTGGTCTTATCAATGCTCTAGCGATCTTTCAACACATGATGAATGATATTTTTTGAGAATATCTAGACGATTTTGTTATCATTTATCTGGATGATATCTTGATATTTTTTGAGAATGAAGAAGAGTATAAGAAGCATGTTTGTTTGATACTCGAAAAACTATGCGAACGAGGACTCTACGCCAAATTAGAGAAGTGTTTATTTCACCAAACTGAGATGGAGTTTTTAGGATTTGTTGCGACTACGGAAGGCTTGAAGATGGATCCCAAGAAGGTGGAAGCAATTGTGTCCTAGGAAGTTGCAAAGACAGTTAGAAACGTACAATATTTTCTCAGCTTTGCTAACTTCTATCGGATCTTCATCAAGAATTATTTTCAAGTTGCTATTCTATTCACTTGATTAACATGTAAGGATAAGCTTGAATTGGGACCTCTAGCGGAAAAAGCATTTTAAAATCTTAAAATAGCATTTATTACGGCTCCAATCTTGATACATCCAAACTTTGCAAAGGCTTTCTTTTTGGAAACCGATACTTTGGATTTTGCTTTAGGAGCCGTACTTTTATAGATAGACATTGACAATAAGCTTCATCTAGTTGCATTCTATTCACGGAAGTTTTCTGCGGTTGAGATCAACTACGAGATTCATGATAAGAAACTCCTTCCTATAATGGATTCTTTTCAAGAATGGCATCACTTCCTTAAAGGAGTTGTGTATCCGGTGACCGTTGTCGTGTTGTGATTCGGCTACTATGTGAAAAAATTATACATGTATATTTAATGTATAATTTATTACATAGCTAAATACAAGCCATATTAATGGACTTTTATTGATTATAGGATGTAGTTAGGTTGTTAGTTTAGAAAGGATCTATTAAATGGATTATTATTAAGGTTTATACAACCTTATTTTCCTTTTAGTAGTGACTTTTGAAGTTAATTTTATATTGATAGTAACTTGTATATATCTTAAGTCACCTATGTTAGACATTGGTGATCCTTAAGATCTTATTTACTTCTTTTATTTGATGTATAGAACACATAGTATGTAAATCTTATAAGAAGAAGGGTTAGAAAAGGGTTTTTATTGTAAAAATGATAGTTTGGCCATCCATGTGGATGAAAAGAGGTGGATGATAGAAATCTCTATTCTAATTGGCCAAAAATCATGCCCAATGGACTTCAAGGAGGCTGCTCGAGGGTTTATTAGGAATTAGGGTTTGTTTTTGGAGAGACGTCGAACATCAGAGGCTAGGATCTTAAGGTTTAGGTTTTTGGATCTGGTTTAGGTGCAAATTTTGTGTGATTTGCACTTTTCATGAAGAAGTTATAGGCGCCCAAAGTTAAGGTATTGATTTTGGACCTACTGTCACTCTTTTGAGTATAACTCACGCATCCAAAAAGCAATTGAGGATCAGCGACTAGTGTTGGAGAGAGCACTTTTACGGCTACACTTTTTATATATGGCTTAATAAAATCCAAGCTCAAGTGAAGGAGATATTGGAAGTTGAAGTCAGTGCTTACAACTTAAGGGCAGTAAGTGACCTACTTACTTAGTAGTTACATTTTGAGCTATATCTTATGCAATTTGATAGATTTTTGGCTCAAAATTTTCAGAAGTGTATATGTTTATGTCACAAGACTATGTGCAAAAATTATGTGGCATTAGAATTTTGGTTTTGTGAGATATAAGGAAAATAATGCTCGGGTGTCTCTAAGCTAGGGTTTTAAGGACCTGCTAGAGATTTTAAGATATCAGACGATCACAAATGAATTTATAGTTGAATCTATCTTGTGGTGAAACTAAAAAGGATTATCTACACTCAAAACTAAATTTTATAAAAATTGAAGAATTGGATCAAGAGTTATCGGACTCTAAAGTTCAACAAGAAATAAGTCCTTGTGGATGAATAAAGTTTTGAAGATTTTCAGTGGAAATTTGAACCTTTTTTGTACAAACTTATTTGAATACAAGAGGGTTTATATACATAACTTCTCTTTTGTGAGATTTTTGTACTACTTGTCCTTTTTATTGAGGACAAACCACCTGTTGGATTTTTGCCATTAAGTTTCAAATAAATTCTCCACAGCCAGGTACCCGGTGTATTCCCAGATAGAAGGCCACGTCATACAACACTGTATATACGGATTATAAGAATCTAGTGTACTTCATGTTGACTTGGGTTCTAAATCATCATCAAGCTCGATAGAATATGTCGCTATCTAGGTTTGACTTCGTTATTACTTACCAGCCTGGAAAGCAGCAAGAACTATCCGATGCATTATCAAGAACATCATATCTTGCATCAAAGGTTAGAGAAGCAACGCTTGATCAACAGTGTACGACATTGTTAAAGCTAGAGCAATTCAAGATTTGTGTTGTTGTTATACCAATTGATGCCGACTTCCTCAACCACGTACGTGCTACGACCATTGAAGATTCAATAGCCCTTGATATCAAGCAGCGTATCAATGATGACAAGTTCAAGGTTGAAGGATATCTCTTATACTTTGAGGAGCGGTTGTATATTCCAAAAGGGCCAGCACGACTTTGAGTCCTTCAATCTCGTCATGACTTTCCAACTGCGGGATATTTCGGATTCAACAAGACCTTGGAACTCATTTCCCGAGATTTTTGGTGGCCTCAAATGTGGAAGGATGTGAAAGATTTTGTCCTCTCTTGTGACATTTGTTCAAGTTCCAAGAACCCTCGACATCGCCCTTAGGAACTTCTACAACCATTGCCTATTCCGCGTCATCCATGGTCTTCAGTTTCCATGGACTGACTTTATTACAGATCTGCCGCCATCGGATTCATTTGACAGCATCTTTATTGTGGTAGATCTACTTACAAAGATGGCACATTTTATTCCTTGCAAGAAGACATTGTCAAGCGAAGACATAGCAAGGCTCTTCCTTGATAATATGTATCGATATCATGGTCTATCAGATGATATCATGTTGGATCGAGGAATCCAATTTGTATCAAAGTTTTGGAGATCTTTTTTTAAGATATTGAAGGTGGACATTAAGCTTTCTTCGGCATTCCATCCTCAAACTGACAGCCAAACGGAACGGATGAATCAAGTTTTAGAATAGTATTTATCATGCAGCATTAGCTATCAACAAGATGATTGGACTGCATATCTACCATTAATCGAGTTTGTATATAAAACACCTTTCATGGGTCGACTCAAAAAATACCATTCTTTTCCAACTATGGATATCATCCGAAGCTTGATCTATTGAGTCCGTCACCGAATAACAACCCAATAGCTAAAAGATTGGTGGAGTAGCTATCGGAGCTTCAAACCACATTGAAGCTACAATTACAAATTGCCCAAGAGTCTTACAAAGCATCCGCGGATAAATTTTGGAATCAGGCACCTAATTTCAAAATTGGAGATAAAATATGGCTGCTTCGACGGAATATCAAGACCAAGCAGCCATGTGATAAGTTGGACTACGGGAGATTGGGACCATTTATTATCCAGAAGCAAATCAATCCTATGGCATATGACTTAGAATTACTAGCTGCTATGAAGGTACACTTTATCTTTCATGTTTCTCTATTAGAGCCTTATCATGAATTGTCTTTTCCTGGAAGAATGCAATGTCCGCCATCTAGTATAGAAATTGAAAACAACAAAGAATATGAGGTGGAAAAGATACTAGATTTATGACGAAGATGGAATAAATTAGAATATTTTGTACATTGGAGCGGTTACAATATTAATGAACGAACATGGAAATCGGTCAAACATCTTGCCAATGCGTCGCAAAAGGTACGAAAATTCTATCAACGATATCCCAATAAACCAAAAGCTGGCCATTAACGAAGTATGAAGATGAAGCCTTGTTTGGAAAAATGAATAGAAAAGGAATCCATGTCTTATGAAAACATAACTTGTTGTATTTTGTAGTATGAAGATATCTAATATCAAGGTGTAATTAGATATGACTAGCGAGAATGTAAATATTGTACTAGTGGTACCATCTCAATCGAGTAGCTTATGGCGTTGGCCTTGAGATGAAGAATTAGAAGAGCCAAGAAGACATTGAAGAATACCAAGCAGCAGGTCACTTGTAATTGTCTTTGAAGTTGAACCAGCTCATACAAGTAGTGGAAAACCAATATTTTTAGGTCATTTCTACAATGAAGATACAAAAATTTAGGTATGGGCCCATAAATCATCTGCCTCATGAACGACAGCTGGAGTATATTGCAGAGACTATGCGACAAATTTTTGATTTCTTACGTTTGTGAGTATACATGTCAAATGGCTTCTCGGAGACCTCGAAGCTAGAGGAGGAGGTGATATCAAGGACATACTTATAAGAATCTTCTAGAATATTTTAGAAGAATCCTAAAACTCTCCAAGACCTTCTAGCATCTTCTAAGTTGATAGAGAAGCTTCCTAGTTGATAGAAGCTACTTAAGAAGCTTTCTAGATAGCAGAAGTTGCTTGAGAAGTTTTCTAATTAGTGGAAGTTTCTTAAGAAGCTTCTTAGTTGGGAGAAGTTGCTTGAGAAGCTTCCTAATTAGTGGAAGTTGCTTGAGAAGCTTCTTAGATAAGAATATATATTGGAATCAAGGTTGAAGAGTTTTTCAATCACGAAAACACATCTCTTGGAGCTCTAGCTCATTTTTCTAGTGTTGTTCTTGTACTCGTTGTCGTGTAGTAATACGACTACTAGGTGAAAGAGGGGAGGAGTGATTATATTATAGAAGAGCTCAAATGAAAATATTAGAGAAAATTATCTTAGAAAAATAGATAATAGACAAGGAGATAGTAAAAATTAAAAGGTGCTAATGCTGCCTTTTATAAAAAAGAATTCTACTTACTTTGTATAGCCATAAATATGGTAAAACAAAGTAGATTAGAAAGATAATTGGTATAGACATGTTTAGTAAGGAGTTAAGAGTAGGTTTTAGAGAAATTTACCTCAAAATTATAGGAGTTGATACCCGGAGAGGGCCAATTAAGAACTTGGATCAAAACTAGATCCTAGGGCACAAAACTGCATGCCTATGGCAGATCTGGGGAGTTTTTTGTAGATCAGAGATTGGAATTAGGGAGTGAACTTGAAGGATTTTGTATAGGAGTTGGTTTTGAGTGATTTGGATAGAAAATGACTTTGTAATAGCTTTGCAAAGTTAGGGTTTATTTTGGCTACTTGAGATTTTGTGAAATAAAATAGGGTTGATGGTTTAGGCAATTCCAGAAGCTTTGCAGCAGATCTACGGCTAGAAATTTGTGGGTTTTTGGGTATTGTTGTTTTTAATGTGTGCTATTAATTTGAACTGAATCTAACGGTTTAATTGTACGTAATTGAGGTTTAAGTGGGTCAAGGTCTCGGAATTTAAGTTTTGAGGGTTAGTTAAGGTTTTTAAGATCTTGAGAAATCTGCCATTTGGATTGGAGTAATTTTTATTTATGTGGATAATACACTTGTTTTCCTATATACATGAGTGATTTTAGACTGATTGAACAGTGGAGATGGGAGAAATCAGCACTGGAAGATTAGCATCAAGGTTGGAGAAGGAGGCCAACCAACACCCGAGAAGGTTTTGGGATTTTTCTTTTATTTGGTAAGTTCGATTTCCTTCAAATTTGTTGTGCTTGTTTTTGACTAAGAGGTTGAAGGGTATACAAAGTTTTAAATAAGATCAACGATCTAATCAATAGATATTGAGGTTCTAATTTTCCCTAGGGTTGATTTGAATTGGTTTAGAGTTTGGTTTAGGATTTGGTTTAGGATTTAGGGTTTATTTAGGGTTTGGTTTAGGATTTAGGGTTTGTTTAGGGTTTGTTTAGGGTTTGTTTAGGATTTGGTTTAGGATTTATTTAGGATTTGGTTTAGGATTTAGGATTTGTTTAGGGTTTGGTTTAGGATTTAGGATTTTGACTAGGGTTTGACCATGATTTGACTTAGGATTTGATTTAGGATTTGACCAAGGTTTGACTTAGGGTTTAATTTAGGATTTGATTTAGGATTTGACTAGGGTTTGACCAGGATTTGACTTAAGATTTGACTTAGATTTTGACTAGGGTTTGATTTAGGGTTTGATTTAGGTTTTGACTGGGGTTTGACCTAGGGTTTGAATAAGATATGACTTAGAATTTTAAGATTCTATTTTTAGTATTTTCTAAATTTAGTATTTTATATGTTATTTTCTATTATGATTAATATATGATTCATTTATTTTTCTTTTGTAATTGCTTTAAGATTGAATCAAGGTTTGATTAATATTGTTAAGATTTAATAGAAGTTATGTAGGATTCTATTAGAGTTGTTAGGATCTTGTTGTTGTGTATTTCCTTTTTGTCTTCCACAACCAGGTGCTCGGAGCATTCTCGAGCAGAATAGCACATATTACGACATCGTCTAATATAATCTACCTCTTATCAATTTTTCTTGAACTCTTTGTTTGGATTTCTTGTTCGTGTTCTACGTCTATGACATCCATTCCTTACAGAGAACAGTGAATCGTCTCGCAAGTAGGACAAGTGTCTAATTGCATGCATTATGACTGAAGTAATGTTATATTGGCCATTCTTTATAGTGAACCGTCTCGCAAATAGGGCAAGTCTCGGGCCGCTTATATTCTGGCCATTACAATCTTATTGTTGTGTTGTTACACGATTATTTAGAGAGAAGTATAGATAAGAATAATTTATTTTTATGACTTAATTATCTTGATTCAACAAGAACTTGAAATACTTAAAAAAAAAATTTATGAAAGTTTCTTAGATTATTTTCTTATTTTAATAGCTAATAGATAAAAGTTAATTATTAAATTTTTCTTTTAGGTTGTATAAACTCTATTATTACTTTAAAAAAGCCATAAGTTAATAAAAATAGAATAGATAAGATAAATAGTTAATATATTTGATACTAGAATTAAGTTGAAGATAGCATTAAGCTTAAAAATCCTTAGAATTAGTTGGATTAATACTCAAGGATTGACTGGATATGAGACAAGGTCAAAATCAGACCTCTAGCCACAAAAACAAGCACCAAGGGCAAGTGGTTGTGACATTAGGAGATCAATGACTAGAATTAGAGAAGTAGCTTGAAACTTATTCTAAGGACATTAAGTTTATTGCCATAGGATTTTGGAAGACTTAGAAATTGCTATTCAAAGTTAGGGTTTGAATGGGAGATTATATTTTTATGCAATAAAATTAGAGATTCCGTGCAATTGGTGTAATACCTATAGTTGAAATTTTGACAATGTGTGATTAATTGAGTGTACTAAGATTGAATAAAAAATTATAGTAATCTATTGGTGTGTTTGGGATTTATTTAGTCTTCAATATAAAGAGGTATTGAAAGTTGATAGATTAGGATTGATTGGAATTTTTGCAATATTTTGAGATCTATTAGTTGGATTAAGGAAAAAATTAACATAGTGTTGGAAGACATAAAAAATGAACTATATATCAAAGTTTAGATGAAGTTAATAGTTACAAAAAAAGAACCTGCTGCTGAGATTTTTGCATTAACTTTTAAGTTGACGATCAAGTGACATCAGTGCGGGTTTTGATCAATTTTCTACAATCTATAAGTTGGATTGGATTGAATCTTTTTGAGCATATAAAAGGCTTGTATTTGCATTTGTATGCAAAGTTTTATACTAAGTTGACAATTAGATTAAAAATCACAGCTTATAAAATTTCACTAATTGAGATTAAGACTTATAAAGAGACTTTTAATTGCTCGATTGCAACAAGTAATAATCAATTGGAGTTTATATGTGGAAGAAGTTATCAAAAAGAGTATTTTTAAGCACTTTGCATTGATTCAAGCATTCTTGACATAATATTCAAATCATACTTTTTATATATGTACAATGCTTATTAAAGGTCATTAGTATATATGAACTGCAACTTCATCCTCCACAGCCACATGCCCGGTGCATTCCTAAATAGGACAACATGTTACACAATATGGTGTTGCACTCTTCTGCTCCATCTCCCTCATTCTGCCTTCTTCGCTTCGCAAGCTTCATGCTTCGATTCCTCCCTCTACTTCCATCATTCCACCATTCTTTCTTGCTTACGAATAATGCTCTCTGGAGCATTGATCAAAGTTCTATTCATGTGTTTTGTTTGCTTGAACTCAACAAGTTGTCTTCTTGGGTTTGAGGTCCGGTGTCGTGTTGCAGCACGTTTATATAGTAAAAGGTATAGATAAGAGTAATTTATATTTAATACTTGATTATCTTAATTCAATAGGAACTTAAGATACTTAAAAAAAGATTTATGGAAGCCTCTTAGATTATTTTCTTGTTTTAATAGCTAACAGATAAAAGTTAGTTGTTAAAGTTTTTTTCTAGGCTATACAAACTCTATTACTGATTTTGAAAAGTCATAAGTTAATTAGAATAGGATAGAAAAGAAAAATAGTTATTATGGTTGGTACTGGGATTAAGTTGAGGATAGGATTTAACTTAAAAATCTTTAAAATTAGTTGAATTGATACCCAAGGAAAGACCAGATATGAGACAGGGTCGTAATTGGACCTTTAGGGACAAAAACGACCGCCAAAGGCAAGGAACGGGGACATTTGAAGATCAGCGATTAGAAATGGATAGCTAGCTTGAAAAGAATTTGAAGAGCATTTAGCTTGCAACCATAGAAATTTGGAGGACTTAGCAATCACTATTCAAAGTCAGGGTTTGTATTGGTGATTTGGGTTTTTATATAAGACAATGATGGCTTGCATTGTTGAATGATTCGTAAAATTTGTGAAGCATCTACAGTTCAAAATTTGATATTGTCTAGATTGTTGGGTGTTCTAAATGTATACAAAAATTTGTGTTAATCTAGCGATGCAATCAAGAGATATTTGAGTTTTGATACAAAGGGTTGTCGGAAGTTAGCAATTTAGGATTGGATAGGATATTTGTGATAACTAAAGATCCACTAATTGGATCAATGTAATTTTTAGTACGCTCATAGAAGACTTTTACGTTGAGCTACTCACCAAGTTTGAGCTCAAGTTAATAGTGAAAGAAGGAGAAATCACCACTGGAGTTTCTGCATTGATCTTCAAGTTGGCGGCTGAGTGTCATCAGTGCACTTTTTGGGCCTTTTCTTGCAATTTGTAAGTTGGGTTGGGCTAAATTTATCTGAGCATGTAAAAGGCTTATACCAACATGTGTGTGCAAAATTTCAGACTAAGTGGATGGTTTGATTAATAATTATAGCTTGTCAAAGCTCACTGATTAGGATTAGGACTTATAAATAAAAATAAAAATTGCTTAATTATAAAAAAAACGAGGTAATTGGGATATATGTAAGGTTGATTTTACTTAGAGGAATTTTTTTAAACACTTTTGAATTGAAGCTCGAATTATATTCCTTATACATGGGTGGAACCTATTAGAATTTCTTGAGTATTTGCAAACAATACTTTACCTTCTACAGCCATGTGCCCGGTGCATTTCCGAACGAGACAACACGTAATATGACACTGGTGCGTAAGAAGTCACCTTCCTTACTTGCACATGTCGACCTTATCAGTGGACAAATGCGGAGCAAGAATTTGTATCTATTTCATCATCCGGCAAGGAATAATAGTGCCATGCACTTTAAAGTTTTGACTGGGTCAGACTTTAGTAAAGGCTTGATCACAGGGTGGTTTACCACGGTGGCCGCATGTTTTTTGATCTAGCAAATTTCACAATTTCAAGGTACTTCAAAAGACTTCAAGAGCTTGGTGCTTTTAATAAGCACTATTTACATTCTTTTTTCTTGTTTTAGTCTTGTGACTGCTATCCGCAAAGATTTCTATTTTTTTAGTCTTCTACTTGTTAGTATCTGTATGGATTTCTTTTTATTTAATCTTATGATATATAATTACTGTCTGCGGGGATTTTTCTCATTTCAATCTCGTAATTTATAATTAATTGAATCCATTTCTTAGTACATATAGTCGAAAAATAGCTATAGATTAGTATCATCATGGCAATATAATATGATTAGTTGACATTCATTTGAAGAAAAATTATGAAAAGAATTTGTTGTAATTGTATGGATTCTTTAAAATCAAATGTGGTTTAGAAAAAGAATAATCTGAGGAATAAGTTTTAAAGATAATTAATCTACATGGATGTCATAACATATGTAGTCAGTTATATTCATCTTTGATTTGAGGATATCTAAAATGGCATTCCACCAACTAAATTGAATGTGATTTACAAAATGATTAATTTCACGGATGAATTTCAAAGATAATTAATCTACATCAAGGTCATAATAGATGTAGTCAGTTATATTTATCCTCAAATCAAGGATATCTAAGATGGTATTCCACCAACTATCTGTAATTAATCTAAAATCTGATTTTTCATTTGGCATATTATCCATAGATAAAACAGAAGTAATACTAGATTTTTTCTTGACTCAAGGATAATGTTTAATCTAATGTCAACTAAGCTACTACTAAATCTAGTATCCTATAGTATTTTTGGATTATATCCTTGAAGTGAAGATAAATCAATGAGATATCATTACCTTGCAATGCTATACCTCGAACCATTAACAATCATAATTTAGAATGTTCCTCATTATGATCGGCTCTTCTTTAGATTGTCTACAATTTTTATTACTCACTAACCTATAATTTAATGTATTTCACTTAAATTAGAACAACTTCATAACTATATTTAAATTTTCCTTCAGACAAAAATCATTTCAAATGGAAACTATATTCAGAATGTTTTGATGAAACACAGAAACCTTGTAACGAGTTAATTGTAGTAATTATCCTCGAGATAAAGATAATATTGATTGCAGACATTGTAAACCATTTTTAACTATGTAACATATGATTGTGGTATGAATCTTTTGAACATATTCAATAGAATTCAATGATGGCTACGACTACTCCGTCACCGAGCCCTTATTTCAAAAGTTTCAAAATCCATTTGAAGATAAGCCCTTCATCGACGAAATGAAAGATAATTATGGATCTCTTTGGAAATTCAAGGATTGTATTCAGAGTTGGACAATGGATATTTTGAAGTTCCAAAAATATGTTTACCTTTTGCATCGAGAAACTGGATCTCTATATTTTCTTTCTATCAACATTAATGACAAAGTTATATTGATTGAGCCGTTTCACAACAACTATGTAATCATTGGTCTCTAATCTATACATGAAGATGGCAAGGAGATGAGCCATATTCACTCACTTGTTGTGAGAATAGGAGAGGAGGAAGCTTAGTTTGACTTAGATGGATTAGTTAAGATTCTTATTGGAACATCAATAGAGAAACTAAAATCTCAGATTCATCAAAAATACTCTTCGTAGAGTAACTTGTTAGGGCCCTTTATTTACTAAAAGCTCAATCAAATATTTTAGATCCTCACTTGATATGCTTTTCGTATAGCTTCTGTACGTGTATCGCTACCAAGAAGGTTGGCAACACATCTCAATGAAGATGTAATGACATAATTGGCCTCAATTTCATAGGATACCTCAAGATGGACTACGGAGAGGGCTCACAAATGTGCAACTCTACATGTGAGGTCACAATACATCTCATCATCTAAAGAATCAAGTCAGAAGCGTTATGCGTGGTGAGAGTCTTAGCCCTAAGAAACACTGGGTCTTTTGTGCCTCTCGTTTCTTAAGTGCAAGAAGAGATTCATAAAGTTCATAAAACTGAAGATTTTACATAAAAACATACTTTATTAATCTTGCCATATTCTGCCTTTAAAAACCCGCCTTCAAATTTGCCCATAAATCCTAGGATATCATATCAATTGAAGCAAAATTTGAACACAAAGTACTTAAGGAAGTAAAGAAGCAAACCCCATAATCCTTTTGATTATAGCTCATGTGGTTGGAGAGAACCATGTTGTCAAAGAAACCCCTCCATGCTGCCTTTGATTCTGGACCCCCTTTGCTTCACACCTTCATTGCTCCTCATTATCAAAACCCCAAGTATTGAAATTTGGTAGGCTTGTTGCTTGCTTTATGTTGTAAACATCCTCCAATTTTTGCTCCAAAACTCCTCTTGGAAATAGAGTTATAGACTCTACTCTCCTCCTTTAATTCTGTCTTCTACCAACTCTGGATCCGACTACAAATTTCCTCATAATTCTTTAACCATAACTCCAATAGCAATCAGTTTTTTACACAACTTAATAGACTCATATATCTACAAACCCCAACAAATTTTACTCAAAATGCTACTTTGATCACAAAGATATGCTCCCCCAAACTTCACTGACTTAGAAATAGACCCCTATCACTTTGAAAGAGCATAACATTTTTTTTATAAGATAAATGAGTATCAAACTTACCTTCATCTCTTTCTTAACTTGCTTAGATCACGTCTATCAAATTTCACACTCAAATTCATTCCCTAACTCCATTCATACCCAAAAAACCCACACACACACTCTGCCCATACAAACCCCAATTCTGCTTTCACTCTATTTCTCTTTTCACCTACATCCGGTTACAATTTCACTCATAACTCTTTGCTCAAAGATCATATTGACTTAAGATTTTGATTCAAAGTAGCAAACTCAATAAGAAACACAACCCCAACAAATTTTGCCTCTAAAGTCCAAATGGTTCTCAAGAGCCGAGGCCCGAAATTTAGTAAACCTCACTGCCCTAGTCTTAAACACCTGCAACTTTGACGACTCATATCTCCCTTGATACTTAACCAAAAGACATGAAAATTATTTCTATATGTTCCTTATCTTGTCTACTACAAACCCACAAAAAATTTCACTTAAAATCCTCTCTAAGCTTCTTCTACACACAAAAACGTCTACTGCCTATCAAAAGGAAACCCTATCTCTCCAAAAAGAACCTCCTCTTCTTCTTCACGACCCCCTTCTTGTCCTCCCGGCCTGGTCTTCCTTCTTCCCTTGGTCAAAGAGACACCTCAGCCATATCTTTCCACCTCTTCAATCCTTTCTTTTGGATTAATTTGAAGGAATCTCACTTTTTGAGGTAAATTTCTATTCTACCTTCTTACTATCATTTTTTTCTACCCACTTCTCTTCTAATTTCAGCCCACAACATTTAAGTTTAGATCTAAAATAGAAGAGAATAAAGGTAAAGTAGATCTAAGATAAAATAGAAAAAAAATCTAATAAGTAGAAAAAAACAATTAAGATTAGATTAGAGATAAAAGAGAAAGAACTACATCCTTCACTGCCAAGTCAAAGAAGCTTGTGTGGTTAAGTTCTTAGCTACTTTGGAGTTGACGTGGGTTCGAATCCACTTGACTTCACTGTAGAATTCCTTGGCTTCTTGACTTGGTACTGCTAGTGGGAATTTCAGCAGGAAATTAGTAGTTTGGCCTACCTATCATCCCTGAGCTTGTGATAAATATTATAACCTTCAAGATAATGTGGTTATAACCACAACCCTTTCTCTTTTTCATCCTCTCTTCTTCTAATCTTAATCTTTTTATTTTAACACATTCCTTTATATCTTTCACACTATGTTTTAATTTACAAACATGACACCGTAAGTTGACTTCCAAAGTGAGAACGCCAAGAAAAGAAACATCTAGATCTGCTCTAATATATGTTCAAGGCTCTAGTGGGAAAGATTTGAAATTCGTTGTCATACTATAATTACTTATAGTATATAAAAATTAACTAAAATATATAATATGTTCATAGGTTCTAATAAATATTAGAATGATTAAAAAAATAAATTAAAGAGAGTTGGTATAAGAAACTTTATTATAGATTTTTACTTAATTTGATTCTAGTGTTTAAATTATATAGGATCTAAATATTTAATATAAAGCCTTGAGAGGCAATTGAGATCCAAAGAAGAAAAAATAAACTACTAAGAGGCCTATTTGGGAGGATGAAGACAAAGTGAGGATGAATGAAGATAAGGGATGAAATTCTTCATTCTTATTGGTCAATGGTCATGCCCAATAGGATTTGAGGAGGTTGCTTGCAAGGAGAACAAGGGTTGCGGTGACTTTAAGAATACCATTCAAAAATCAAAGACTAGGATTAGAAAGCTTATTTTTTGGACTATAATTTTGGTATAAAAATTGAGAGATTTGGAGTTTTTATGAAAGAGAAGTAGGCACTTGAATTTAAGGTGTACAAATAGTATCTATTGTCACTCTTTTGACAATTTAAGGAGTTATATGAAAGCTTTTGGAGATCTGGAGGTGCAATTAGAGAGGTGATTTTAAGCTCTATACTTAATATAGAAGAGTTACTATATTTGGAGTACTAAATAAGAAGATATTAGAAATCAAAGACAACAAATCAAATTCCAATGCAATAAGTAGGCCGTTTTGTTGATAGTAATGGATTTTGCTATATCTTGAGTTTTTAGACGAATTTTTATCTAAAACTTTTCTAAAAGGTGAATCTTTGTGCTAAAAAGCTATATATCAAAGTTTCATAGTATTTGGACATTTAGTTTGTGAGATATGAAGAATTTAATACATAGGTGTTTACAAACAAGGCTTTGAAGCTACTCTTAGGATTATCTCGATATCTAAAGATCGATAAAGAATCAAGAATTGAAATTTGTTGTGCTAATTGTTAAAAGCACATCAGTACTTTATATACATTTGGAGTGGATTTGAATAGTTAGATTAAGAGTTATAGATTATTAAAATTTGGAAAAAATTTCCCCCTCTTCTTATGGATGAATGAGGATTTAGAATATTTTATTATAGTTTGAGTGTTTTGTGAAATAAGGCTTATATATTGGATGTAATAGCCTTAAAAGAAAGACTTTTATAAAAATTTGAAGGTTTTATTATTTTGGATCTCGGTTAAGTATTTAGTGGCAGCTAGAAGCCCAGCGCTTTCTTAAGGCAAATTCTCTCTACCATGACATAATTGGTGCTTCCACTGAAAAAGCCTTGAGGCATTAGTTATTCACTAAGCCAAAATGAGAGATCAAAATCTTGGATATAGATTATTAGAGGGAGTAGGTGCCTAGGATTTATTTACGGCATTTGCTCAATTTATGGATAAGAAGCAACGGACTTAACAGGATGATAGGAATACTACCAATATCTTATAGGGAGTGGTAGATAAGGCTTGAAGGTTCAATGGGAGAAACATTATCAAATTCTTGAGGATTTATATTTGTGAAATGAAGTACATCAAGTTTTAGAGGTGAGAATGATTACTACTAAGGTTTGAAGAGATTTGTAAAAAGATACATGTGGTATGACAGTCCAGACCATAAGCATAGCAAATGTGACAACTACAAAGCTGCAATCACAGAGAATATTTTATATTTCAAGGAAGGGATGATAAGACTAGCAAGTTCTAATGAATGGTGGAAAAAGGACAAAGAGAAGGAAAATGATGGCATAGGCAAGCCTAAAGATAAAAGTCTTGTCTATAAGTTTCAATCTGATATTGAAACATCCACAAATATGAAGAATATTTTAGAGGAGAAGATTTTGGATGCCAAAATTGAATTCATTGTTGTAGAAGATACTGATATTATTCTTGAGTTGAAGATAATTATTAACAACGTTCAATATCCTAAGATGTCAATATTATTATTAACCTTTTAGATTAGTATTAAATTCATTCTTTTGTGGTTAATAAATTCAACTCATACCATTTTCTTCAAACTAAAGATATTTGTCCACAAAAGGATAAAATTTAAATGAATCCTATACAGAAGGAAATTTTTTGCTTTGTACTTGAATATTATTTCGGATGTAGATTGTATCCTTGAGTTGAGGATGTTCATTAGATGATATCCAATTCTAACTTTAACATCATGAATCCATCCGGTCTCTTTCTATACCAAAGAACTTTGACAGAGTCAACCGTTAACAACTTTTATGTTCTCTATTGATCTGAATGATATTCTGATTACAAAATTTGTTGTACAGAATTAGACCTTTATCATCACATTTTTGGTATATTCTTACTAAAGATACTATATTCTACTCTTTAAAAAATCCTCCTGAAATTCTTGATATGTGTTATGATTTTTTTATTTTATTATTTTGTTATAAACATATGGTCATCAAATTGCAAATGCTTACCACTGTACTATGAAAACGTGAAGTCTACCTCATAATCAAAAGCTGAATCATCTGTTCATTATCACCATCTTCCTTTTAAGTAAGCTATTATTGAATTAATAATGTACTTATTCTCTCAAGTTGTGTAGGATCAATCAACTTTCTTAATATTTTTTTTTTCATGGCAGAGATTCTAAAATTAAGAGAATCATAAAATTTGCTTAGTAATTTGCATACTTCTTATTACAACTAAAATCTAAGTTTTCTACATTTTGATGCTTATTTCAATCTGTTGTGCTTTAGAATGGAAAATCCTGAAAGGAATGAGTATGGATTCAATGTGCCGTTCTTACTTGCGGGAGTCGCAGCTTGTGAAGGTTTGCTATAAAAATCCTAGATAACAAAGTGCATGACTCTTACAAATGAAGCACGTGAAGACATGGCAAAAGGAATTTTTCATAATATAGATGCAAATTTGGTGGTCGATAATGATGGAAGGCTTCTTGGCAATAACCATGTGGCAATTCAAATTGCAAAATCACTTTTTGAGAAGGAAGTCCCATTGGAATAGATGTTCTCATTGTGTTCCTGGCATATCTCTTGTATGTATCTCAATGGAACCAACTTGTTCAACCACGAGCAAAGAAATATCTATAATTTGGCTGTTATTACTTCTTGGAGGCATGGGCAATGTGGAAACCATCTATATAAGAATACTAAGGAAAAGAAAGAGGTAGAGCAGCCCTCCAAGAAGGACCATCTCTTCTCCACAAAGGCTATTAACGGAGTGGCTAGTAAAGTTTGTTGTGAAAGGAATTGCCTATGGTCATTTTCAAGAACAAAGATTCATGCTTTGCAATCTCAAATGTATTTAGAAGATGATGTATATTTTTGCAAACATTGTCTGTTAGATATACACAGATAGATTTATTACGATACAAATAGTTGTGAGATGATTATCTTAGAAAGAATTGAAGTATGTCCTTTTACTTGGTACACCATCATAGGTGTGAATAGAGCAACGTATTATTGATACAAAAACTATGCAAAATCAGATATGCATATTGACCAACATGATAACTTAGGACCAAAGAAGCCACTTACGTATATCCTTCATGCAACTTCTATACTACGACTCCTGTTGAAAAATAATGCAGATCGTATGCTCCATAAGTCAAGAACGTTGGATTTTAGAAAGAAGATTGTCTCTAGGTGCCTTCCTTCATCATAGCATTGGAATAAAGCATTGTCAGAGATCAATGAGAACAATGTGCAGTTCAATTTGCCTAATATTTTAGTTAATGGATTTAATAGAATCTAAAATGAGTCCTTCCTAGAATACTCTACAAAGAAGCATGGAAACAACTTTTCACGCTGTGGGCAACATGACATACTGAAGCAGTTGAAGGGCGTGTGCACTTGTAGTTCATGTGCTTGAGATCTATGGCAGAAAAAATTGGATAGCCACACCTTTGCGTAAAGATCACACAAGGAATTGTACTATACAAATTGAGTCTATTCTGAGAATTTCTTTGACAAGTCAATCTGTATTATCCATGATAAGATGGATCACTCAAAGACTACTTCTCTACATTTCTCACATAAGAACAAGGCAGTAGATTTGTTTATGAAGTTACCTATTGTTGTTATGAGCATAATAGTCCATGGCCACAAAAACATCCGATATGTACACTACAGTTTGGATATATTTCCTTGTGACTCAAACCACACTATAGATTCTCTTGCAAAGTTGTAATGAGACCTCAAGTCCACTCCAAAATATTTATCTTGTAAATTATTTGTCGGGGGCAAATCCGCTTCTCTATTTGAAGCATTACTCAATAGTTCGGAGATGTGTGAGTCTTTTTTTTCTCCTCTTCTATATGAGGTGGTCTCAATTAAACAACTTCCTCTAGTTTTAAATCTCCAATTAGACAATTGTAAAGGGATAATAAAAATCGATACATATTTATTTTCTGCTCCCTTCTTATTTGTAAATGTGTTTTCTGGGAGATATATATTAACTTTCTCCTTGTTGGGGCACACTCATAAAGACATCAATACTCTCTTCGATTGATAGAATTGAAAATTGAAGACCAATGATTATCCGACACTCCCGCTTCTAATAAAATCTTTTATGGACTTTGAATCTCAACTCATCATTCTTCATCTTGTTGAAGAGATGCTTGAATTTAAAGGCTTTGTAGAGGGATATTTGTGCACACGGGGTTATGCACTTGTAGGTCATACAAATGCCCAGCAATTCAAATTTTACAAGCATTCAAAGAGTTGGCCTTTGATACAATATAAACTTCTTTGCACTGATAGCAAGTAGTTGCCAAAAGAAGATGGAAGAATTTGGTTGTAGAAGGAGACTGCAAATAAAAAATCAAAGATCCCAAGCGCTAATCCTCTTCCTTTGGCACTTTAGCAAATGCGACATTTTGACGAGATATGCAAGGGAATTGATGGATTTATAAATTTGTGGAGTACCCATGGCCAACAAGGATATATCTCGAGAGTTTAGAAGGAGGAATGAACCATTGATGTATTATTGGAGGGATGTGAAAGATGCTTTGTCTACTCCCCTTTTTCAACAAGAGACATTTGAAAAGGGAATTTGAACATCCTCAATCTTTGTTTAAGACTTAAAGGACCAAGTCATAGAGGATGGCATATTGTATGAAGACTATGCAAGAGATACACTATTTATTAGACAAAAGAAAGATCGACCTCTATCCTCATTCCATATTAGCTGTGATATATACGTTGGTTATTTTATAGCACTTCGTCCTGTACATGACCAACGATCATTTTGGCTTGCTAGAGCGCTTATCAATCCAAATCCGGATTTAGTCCAAGTTAAATCTATTCAGCTATAATATTAGACACTTGCATCAAGAGAGCACATTAACATGAAAATCTATATTAGTTGGAATACAAAGGAAGGTAATTTTTGGTACAAGGATATAGCTTACCAATCAAATTAGTCTGTAATCACTGCTTAGAAGCTACACATTTTGTCAAAGACATCAAATCCCAAAATTAGGATTCCTAAGGTGCAAATCAACATTATTAAAGCATCGATAGAAGCCTTTGTATCAAAATGAGGCAATGATTAATCTTTGAGGTAAAATTAATATGACTCTTTTTTATGGCCCCTTGAGATTAATGTCTATTTTATTATTGTTGCTCCATGGATATTAAATTGTGTGTAGTTATTTCTACGTAATTTTACACATCATCAAAATAAGCCACTTTTATTGATCAAATTAAGATATGTTTTTTGAACCATTTTCTTCTTCTAAGAATATTATTTGCTATTATATGGCAAATGTAATTTTTTTCAATGGAAAATTATCATTTCAGTAGTTTATTTTGGTTACGAGTATTTATCCTTGATGTGAAGATGGAATCCTAAATTCAAAATGCATAGTATTATTGTGGAGATTTCTTTTTAGTTTAATAGATGATATTCTAGACATTCTTTTTTCCTTATAGTACTAGAAAGAGAGCATCTACTTCCCAATTCATGATTGGAACTTGTTCTTGTTTATATAATAATTGATATTTTATATAAATATTTAATCCTTATATTAATAAATTGATTAATGTTATTTGAATTTTTTACAAATGTAAAATATTTGTCATGTATTCCATTTTATATATATGTCACATGTAATTTTATTTAATCTTGCAAATTTATTAAGTAAACATGTTGTATTCTCCTAGTTCGTTTTGTAATTATATATACTAGCTATATATATAAATTTTTTGTTGATTATAATTTTTAAAATTTAATTTATATAAGATTTGTAGTGGATGCTCTATGCCATTAAATCTACTCTCAATTGGTTGAAAGTATGCATATTATCATGGATGATTTGGTATTGAATCCTACTGGATTCACATGAGCAATGCCAATATATATAATAGCTTGGTATTATTGATGAGCAATCTAAAATCAAGAAGAATGAATTGTTTCAATCAATAGAGCCAATTAACAATCTAAGATATAAAGTATATCTCATAAACAAAGTAGGATAGTTTTTTTCTATTGATCTTTTCATAAATAGTAAATTTCTTTAATTTAATATTGCTATTATATATTTTGGTCTCAATTTAATAGATAGTTGTAATATAATGAATATTTAAATTTTCTATATTTAAAACAATGATTAAAATAAGACTTCAAATTATTTCAATTTAATGAATATGGTGTTTAAATATGTATATTTTTTTTATTTTATTTTATTGCTTCTTTTTTTGACACAAATTTCACTAGTTCATGCATCTTTTTTCAATTTGTATCCTTGATACTATTGTGTGGTATGAACTTCAATATGAGAATACACTAGGTACTTAGTTGTGGAAAATTTATCTTTAATTTATTGGCAAGATTCCAATAAGTAATTTATCTTTAATAAAAAGAACAAAAAATATCAAAATATTTATAAAAAAAAAATACTTATAAAACTTCTTGTATTTAAGCAGGTTTGTACAAAAGGCTCAGATTGCAATAAAAACCTTCAATAACTTATTCACCTATAAGGATTTATTTCTTCTTAAACTTTAGAATTCAATAACTTTTAATCCAACTATTCAATTTCTATAAAAAAATTTCTAAAATATAAGTAATATTCTTAAACTTCACTATAAAACAAATCAACTATAGATTTACTTCCAATCATTCAATATCTTCAATATCCTAGCAGATATTTAAAATCCTAGTTTATAGATACTTGAGTATTATTATCTTTATATCTTATAAATCCAAAATCTTAATACCACAAAATTTTTGTATATAACCTTATGACATAAACATACATACTTTTAAAATTTTAAAGCCAAAAACTTATCAAATTTCCTAAGATATAGTTCAAAATATAACCACTAATTAAGTAGGGTTGCTTACTATCTTTTGATTACAAGCACTAACTTCAACTCCTAATATCTCCTTCATCCTAGCTTAGATTTTATCAAACAATATACAAAAAAAATAGCCAAGAAAGTGTTCTTTTCAATCCCTGATCCTTTATTGCTTTCTGTACATACAAGTTATGCTCAATAAAGTGATAGTAGGTACAATTTTGACACCTTAACTTTCATTGTCTATATCTCTTTCATAAAAAGTCCAAATCACACAAATTTTGACCAAAATTATAGCCAAAAATCCAAACTTATTGACCTTAGTCTTTGATGTTTGAATTCTTCCAAAAAACAAATCTTAATCTTTAATAAGTCCTCAAGTAAACTCCTTGAAATCAATTGGATATGACTTTTGGCCAATAGGAATAGAAACTTCTATCATCCATCTCCATTCATCCAAATGGATTGCCTAACTATTCTTTTTTATACTAAAAACTCTTTTTCAATTCTTAATAAGATTTATATAATATGTGTTCTAAATATCAAATAAAAGAAATAAACAAGATCTTAAGGGTCGCCAATGTCTAATAAAGGTGACTCAAAAAATATATAAAGTTAGTATCAATACAAAATCAACTTCAAAAGTCACTATAAAAAATAAATAAATAAATAAATAAATAAAAGTAAAATTACATAAATTTTGATAATAGCCTTATTAAATAAATTCTTTTTAAATTAACAATCTAACCACATCTTATAACCAATAAAAGTCCTATGATATGGCTCTCACTTAGTTGTATAATAAATTATATATTAAATTTATATATACAATATTTTCACATAGTAGCCAAATCACAATAGGACATCCACTCCTTCCAAATCTATATATCCTCCGATATGCACCAAGAAGAATCAAAGTTGTAGTTGACATTGTACTATTACTTATATTGTACTATCAAATCCACTTTCAAAATTTTTTATAATTCATGTATAAATATACTTTTCTTCTCTTGCAAGAATACTTTTTTTGATGTATTATTACATCCTTGCTTTAAAGTGGCACCTTTCAAAAATCTTTAAACTCAACATTGATCTTTGATAATAAACGATTCCATAAATAATCCCTCTTGCACTTATGGTTAGCAAGTATAATTAAAAATTACACTATTCTTTTGCCATCTTGGCTTCTAATGCAAGCACATGTTGATCTATCACCTAATATCTTAGTTTCCATCCTTACATCAATAATATATGGTTATCCAAGAATCACTAGATAAAAATTTTTGTCTTAAACAAAAAAAAATTGTTCTATAGATATATATTCAATTTTCACCTTTATATATGGACAAGCATCATAAAGGTCTCCATATGTGTTATTTGTTGCTTGGATCATCCAACCATGTCAATATTAATGGACCACCTCTTACATTTGTAAATGTCTTTGAACATAATATTAATTTTTGATCTTCCATCTTTATCAAGGTTTCTATGGTGGTTCTAATCTAATGCCTCTTAGAATAATGACTAGAATCCTTATCATCAACCTTATCATCATCTAAAGAAATTTGATCTTTTTTTATTAATATAAGATTTAGCCAATTTCAACTTTTTTTTCTTTTGTTAATGTTGTATCTACAACATTAGATATTGTAGACTTTCCTATCAATTGTTTTTTTTTGCTTAATAGTATCAATAATGACATCATAAATTTTTTTCTTTATAATGCCTGAAATTTCTCGTAATATAAATTTAATTTTGGCATTCAACACTTTTTCTTCTAGTACTCCTTTCAAATATATAATTGCCTCAATATCTGATTATAGTTTGTAGGGAAACTTTTATGATGGGATTTTGCCAAATAAGCATGTATAAACATAATATCTATAGGGTCATTTTATCCTATGGTATTTTTGGTTATTGTGGTTGTATTGAGTAATTCTTATCTTGTAATTTTTTTCTTATTCATGCTAGTAATAACATGATTCCACAAATCCTTTGTCTCTATATGTTTGTCAAAAACATCTTCTTTCTCTCTTACAATCTCAATGCCATAAAGAAGATTTTGGAAGTTGTTTTTTAAAGCTACAACCACTACCTATAAGTAATAGATATTAGTGTCACAAACATACTTCAAGTCACCACATTCTAGAACCTTTCATAGTCTTCTAGAAACTTCTATAGTTTTTTAGAATCTTCTATAATCTTCTAGAACCTTCTAAAACCTTCTTTAGTCTTTTAAAATCTTTTAAAATCTTCCGTAGTCTTCTAGAATCTTTTAGAACCTTTATTAATCTTCTAGAAATTACCTCAATTTTCTAAAATCTTCTAAGATATTCTTAGAAGGTTCAATAGGATATAAGCCTTATAATATAAATAGGAGGCAAGACCGAGGTACATTTCAATCTTAACAACATGAGTTTTGCAGCAATCAAAAGTCTTGCCTTGTTTCTTGATATCAATCTAGTTCTTTGTTCTTGTCAATTATTTAATTCTTCGTTCTTGTCAACCATCTAGTTTTTTGTTCTTGAAATCATTCTAGTTTTATAATCTTTTTCTTATCTATTTGTTAACTTGCTATGTTGCATCCTTAATAATTAAGAATAAGAATTATCTTACTCCACACTCTCTTTGTATGCAACCTTGTTGATGCTAAGTGTTGTGGCTTCTAACTTCTCTTTGTTCAATAGTCTTCTTGGAAAAATCAAAGGGGTTATTTGTTGCCATTAAGCAAATGATAATTTATGAGCTGTCACTATCACTGATCAACATTTTAATTCCTTAAATTTCCTTGGATATATTGGACATGAATTTCTTCCTGATATGGAGTTTGATTTTCCTTACTGGATATATAGGACACAAATTTCTTCATTACAAATATGGAGTTTGATTTTCATTACAAGTCTGGAGTTTGATTTTCCTCACTAGATATACAGGACACTAATTTCTTAGTTACAAATCTGGAGTTTGAGATTCAATTTGTGGTTATAATGTGCTGTGGATTTAGCATGTATTTTGCAGGTGAGGCATGGGTTCGGACGGCTCCAACGGACATTCTGAGAGTCTCTATCTTATCGAGGATTATGCAGAGAACGGCTCTCTAAGTGATTGTCTTCGCCACCTGATTGCTTTTCCAACCTCCAGCTTATTACGGACTTTTGCATTGCTGTATTGGAACCAACGAAATGCTAATGGCGACAGGCATTGCCTCTTAGTTTAATTGTTTTAGTAATTACACCAACCCTAGCTTTGTGCACAATTTTGTGAAGAGCATAAATTTCTACAAAAATCCTCTTTCCTAAGGAGCATCTAACTTCAGAATGGCGCAATCTGCCTCACCGAAATGAGTTCCCCTGTGACCCAGCTTGCATCATGTCCAGCTTGGCCACGACCCATGCGTAGGCGGATATGAGATTGCATCTCGTCATTAAGAAATTTAGTCCTGCATTTGCCGAAGCTGACTAGTGCATCTTTGAAGTGGCAATCCTCCACTTGATGCTCGTTGATCTGTGACAAAGTTTCGTATTATTATTTAGAAATGATGAACTTCTGAATACACACCTCGAGATTTGTGTTGTTTGACGAAGACGTTCAGTTTAGATACCTCAGAACTGGAATCTGCAGTGATGGAATATGAATCTGAATGGAAGGGATAATAGTTTCAAGTCATGCTTGGTCGTAGGTTGGTTGATCGTCTTCTCCCACCGAACTTCCCCAGGGATTCGAACCTGTGCTAAGGCTACCTGTTATTCTGCCTACATTCAAGCTGTTGGAATAAGATAAGTGAATCAACACTGCTAATTAGTCGCTTACAGTGGAGGGCAGGGACCACCCAGATTCTAGGAAGACCTATCATTCCATGGCCGGCTAAAGCTTCCAAGCTCTACTAAAGCATGGGTCACTTCTCTTTAAAATGTTTGAAAATATCTTCAGTCATCAGCTCACAGGAAACGCATGAATTTTTTCTAATTTTTTATGGGTTTAGTGTATTTCGCTTCTGATTGAAGGTCCCGATGATTGATGCTAAGAAATTCTTGAAACAGAAATTTCTAATGCGCATTATCTGCTGCATCACCGCGGCGGCAGCGGAAAAAATCGGCCGGCTAATTGATGTTAGTGCAGTCTTAAGTATTTACTGCAGCGAATGACGAGGCTTAGAACGGGCAGCTGCTTCGAAAGCTTATGTCAAGCAAGCAAATGCTATCAGTGTACGGCAGAATTATGAGTCATGTCCTTCAATTTACGACGCGATTCAATTAAGCTTGCCGATAAGCACAACTACAGACCCTCACACACATACGAACCTTCTTGGTTTCGTATTTGTTGGTGGGCGTGGTCTTGGAGGCCGAGCCATCACCACCAGGCTACACCACATTCTGTTTTCGTGGACCAATTGCTCTGATGCACATGTAACAACCACGCTGTCAAGACTATCCAAACGAAATGGAGCGCAAAAACTCTTGCAAGGCGAGTCTCCATCCCCACAGTTCGTCAAAGTTTAGTGCTTGCGAATCGTCGCAAGAATTTCGATGAATGTCTGCAGCGCCAAGGAGGTACCGTAATGCTTCCCTTTGTGCAGCCTCCATACCCCTGCTGGAAGCAAAAGGGTGTGCCTGCATGTCATTGAAGGAACGCAGCAGTTAGGTTTTTATTTTATTTTTTCGAAATTCATCATGGCATACAGTGGTCGTGGTTGGGGGCGGGTTATAATATATAGGGTTACGTGCACTTCAATGCAGACGCGCGCAGGAGGATGAGCCGAGAAGCCCAGCGTGTGCTAAATTTGACAGGGCAGCCGAGGGAGCTTGGAGGGGCCCGGGGAGGTTTGCTGCACAGATTCAGAAGAGAACTCAACCGAAATTTCTGATTCGCCTTTCCGAATGCGGAACATGCAAGCCAAGTCTGCTTCCCAAGGAGGGTAACCAGAGGATTGCGAGTTGTGAGGTAGCGAGCAGATCGTGGGCGCCTACCAAAAAGTTAGCGTGGATGTGCGTCTTCTAGTCCATGCTGGCGTGAAAACGTGGACACATTTGGTTGATTTGCAGCACGCAAGTGTCGGCGTGTAAATGGGCTGCTCTCGAATCTGCCGCTCATTATCTACTCGCATGTTTCTGCCCTCTGAAATTTCACAGGCTTTCTGCAAACCGTATCGCGCTGGAGACATTGCCTGACGAGAAGTTATGAACTCTGTTAAGGTCCCAGGCTTTCATCAGCTATGATGTGTGTATGTTACCGCCCCGTAGAAGTTTCGATGCTGCTTTAGAGGGGACCCGTTGTGCGATTTGATCATCGCATGGACATAGGGTTCGTCGCTGCTGCTGTGTTGGTTTTCAAGGAGTTGTTTCCGAGGAGGTTGTTTGTCCACGTAGAGAGCGTGCCGGTTGTTGTTGAGGTTTAGCGCAGAAGTCTTGTTTTTTTGTGAGACGCCTTCCAACACCACCTGCTGCAATTGCGTCTTGTTTGAATGGAGAAGGTTATTCCTCTAGTTTCCCTGAGTCTGAGTACGACCCATTTTTCTTTGCGCCGCAAGCGGTGCATTTGCAGCGCAATGCTGATCGAAGGAAGCGTTGTCTTTAATCTGGAACTGTCTTTCTCCGACTGTATGGTCTTTATGAAGAGTTTTAATTTAGGTGTGTTTAGTTCGTCTCCTACGAATCATTCCAGGCAGGTCGAGTCATTGCCTGAAAGATATTAGAGTCTTTTTTTGTCCAGTTTGAGTTCATGAGTAATATTTGGATGTCGACCCGTCTTCTTCATTGTCCCTCATTGCTTTCTCTCACATTGATCACGTTTTTGCAGGTATTACTGTAGGATTAGTTAACTGCGCCAACATTGAAAGAAGCAGAAGAAGAAGAAGAAAAAGACGAAGTAATGGAACTGATGGAAGATGAAGAAGTGAAAGATGGATTGTCTGTCGGCAAAGGCAAACATGGGTACGCTTTTGTTTCGTGTGCTTGTAATTCGTTTACGCTGGCATTTGTGGAATTTTGAGTTTGTAACAGGTTTATGAATACTTTTACGGAAATCTTTTGAACACATATATACAACCTTGCCATCATCGCTTTCCAGACCGTTCGCCTTCTTCGTACGTTTGCGCATAGCAACAGGGCGATCTAATCTGAGCGATTTTATTCCAGCAGTATTTTGAGTAGTTATGGTGAATCAGCAATTTGTCGTTGCTACTCGTGTTGTGTTTGATGGCATTGTTCTCGTGAACAAGATGGAGATGTGAAGATCCGCAGGTTTGGTTAGTCTAAGTTTTACGACTATCTGTGCACTTACATGGTTAAAGCGTGGAGGTGCAGTAATCAATATTGAATTGTAATCACCTACTGTCCTGTTAGTAGTAGCAGCTTTAAATTATGGAATTTTTTCTGAGAAAGGATGGAAAGTCATGTGGACAGTACATGTTGCTGCAGCGTAAGTTAAATGTAAGAGGGTGTCAGACCGAGTGCTTAAGGCATCGGACTGCAGCTGAACTCAAGAATGATTTGAAACTACTAACAGCCTTCTTTGAGTGAAAGAAGAGACGTCACCAACTTCTAAAGATCTTAATAAGAGGCTTCACCAACTTGCTGGAAGTTATTAAGATTTGCATCACTTGTTTTGCAGCTGCAAGCACTATAGGAGACGATGTCGAATCCGAGCTCCGTGCTGCAATGAGATCTTTGATTGTCGTCACTGTCACAACGAAGCAAAGGTCTTAAAATTCTTCTTGGTTATCATGTGCTGTCTTTTTAAGTGCATTTTGGTTGATGTTTTGTCTTGTATGTGCACTTTTACATCTGCTTTGTTACAGTTGTGAGAAGTCTGTCTTAGTAATAGGGTTATGTAGCTGGCATTTTTCTGAGTAAGATAAAGCACGCAGACTGTAACTGCTTTTGTCCTTGGTTTGTTGGGTTGTTTACGAGCACCTTTTACATCAAAGTTCAAAAGCTTACGATTGATTCTCGGTCCTTGTGCAGAACATCAACGAGCTTGATGATTCGAAGCGCCATGAAATTCCAAGGCACCGTGTTGAGAAGGTACCCAATACATGTTAAGGTTCAAGGCTCTGCTTAGCATTGAACTGTAAAGTCTTGGGAATTTTATAAATTTTTACAGTGCAACGAGGTCAGAATGAGAAGGTAGCATAGGTACTCTGAATCTGGTGAAGTATATTGTTCGAGAGGGGAAAAGCAGTTGGAAAAGTGGATCGTGGGCTTCTATAGGTAACTGCAAAGTTTTGGATGGCTAATGTTGGTGCCCTTGCCGTGCAGGTCGTTTGTTCGCTTTGTGACTATGAGCAAGACGTAAAGCAGCTGTGTGAGCGTTGTGGGGTTTGCATGGGTGACTACTACTGTGACAAGTGCAAGTTCTTCGACGATGAGGTTAGTACGTCCACTGAATCAAACCTCAGATTTCAGTGTGAGGGTCTACATCGTTCTGATGTGAGCTTATCTTTTTAAGTTCATTGTGAGATACAGAATGGAGTGTTTCATCTGAAGAAATCACAGACGTCCACAAGGTTTGGACGATGTTGTATGATTGATATAAGTTTTTTTTACAGAGCCTCCAGCTTGCTCGAAGCTCAAATGTTAAACTGGTGTTGACACGAATGCTGTGTATGGATGTGACTGATGCAGATGGAGAAGAAGCAGTATCACTGTGATGCTTGTGGAATATGCAGAATTGGTGGTCGAGAAAACTACTTTCACTGCGATCGTTGTGGTACTTATTTCCTTTCCATATCTCTTCAAGTGTCGCAATTATCACTTGTATGCATTAAATTCGGATCTTTAGATTTCCGTCCTTCTCTTAAGCTGAGGTTATAGGATTGTGTTGAAAATGGCCAGAATGTGCCGCTAAAGCTTTTGATATTAGCTTGTTTAGAAACTTGGAGTGTTTTTTTGTAATATGTCCATGGTTAATATTTAGCTTGTCATTGATGAATTTATTTCGTGTGTCACAATATTCCAGGCTCCTGTTATTCAAAATCGCTTCAGGATGGACATCCTTGTGTGGAGAATGCTATGCACCAGAATTGTCCCATATGTATAGAGGTATGTGGATATTTGATCGGAAGATTTGTTTGTTACAGTTGAATTACATCTGTATGGGTTAGGCAATATTTTCGAGGAGTGGTGCAAGTAAAAGCTACCTGGACGGACTGAATATTTTGTGAAACAAGTGTATTTTATAGGTTTTCAAGTTATGAACTATTAACTTTCACTATACCACTCTCGGGTGTATTGAAATTTTTCTAATCTCCCAGTACTTGCCATGTTATGGATGGTGTCGCAGTACCTGTTTGACTCGGTGATGGATATCGCTGTGTTGCCATGTGGTCACACCATGCACCAAGCTTGCCTCCGACAGATGAATCGACATTCTCAGTGAGCTCTCAACCTGTTTCTTCGCTGATTGAAAATTTGGGAACTGGTTGTTAGTTGATATGATAACGTCCTTTGTCCTGCATTGCATCATGGGAGGACCAATAGTGTACCTTGGGAGACTTTTTCATGCACATGAAAAAATGACACTCATATGAGTGATAAGTTTTCCTTTTTGGCACGAGGTTATGTCTTCTGCATTTGAGACTCTGCATTCAATGTAAAATTTTGGAGACATTAACGTGGAATATGAAGGAAAGGCTTGGTTGGGACGTTCTGGATTAAGTTATGTTGTATTGTACAGGTTCTGTTGTCCGATTTGCTCCAAATCCACTCAAGACATGTCAATGTACTGGGAACGGCTGGATGAAGAAGTATTCTTGACTCCAATGCCTGAAGAATACCGTCATAAGAAAGTACAGTCTCCACGGTTTTTACGATCTTCACCTCATTAATCGTGCGTTTTTTATCAGATTGGATGCACATGCCATATTCTTAGATCTCTAAAAATCTGCCGTCTTTATCATATGCAGGTGTGGATTCTATGCAATGACTGCGGAACAACTAGTGATGTCAATTACCACGTAATAGGTCAGAAATGCCCAGAATGTGGGTCATACAACACACGGTCTACATGTGCACCGTCAACAGGCAGACTCGCTGAACCAATGTCTCCTAATGGAATCTCACCTGAATCCGTTGGGCCGAGCATCTCCACTTCAGTTGGATCTCTGCCAAATGAGATGGGTACATAGAAGCATGGATTCAGAGTTGGAATCAGAGCAGATCAATGTGTGCTCTCAATTATGGGTATCTCAAACGACTTGATTTGTTAGTCTTTGGAGGTTAATGAGCAGCTGTAGTGAGCAAAACCTAAACAACAATCAATTGTTTCCTCTCCCGGTTGTATGACACCAAGCATACCTTAAATTCAGATAGCAGCGGGATATGACAGGAGAACACTATTCTTTTATCTATGGACTGGAAGGTTAGGAGTGGAATGGATAAGTTTAGAACAAGGATAGAAAGTGTTTTTAAAATCTGATCGAGAGTAGCATATTGAAGTCCAGGTTTCAGCCACATGTAAATCCTCCTAGGCTGTTTTGCACGGAGTCTCTAGTCTCCCTGTGGAAGGCTCAAACTGTGTCTTAGCTCCATTTGCACTACACAGTACCGTGTACAAAGCAGGTAACATTCTCTTAAATAGTGATGGGATCAAGTGTACTGTTCTTACAAAAATCCTCCTTTCCCAGGTATTCTCTCTCTCACTCGAGGCTTTTGTAGATGCTGTTAATACCACTTCTGAATTGTGACGTTTCTTTCAAATCTAGTCAAGATGAGGTGAGACATCTGAAATAGCAAGAGCCCAAACGAGTGAGGTGAACTATCCCTTTTTGTCTTTTCTTTTTTCATTTCTTAAAATTTTTATTTTTATTTTTTTTAATTTTTTTTTCCGTTCTTTAATCGGGAGTGTCACATGGGGAGCTGGCCTATTCTGTCTGTTAGCTTCACCTTCATGCTTGGATTTTCGAGGGTGAGTTTCATTTTATTTTTATCTATTTTACGTTCATGCAACTGGGTAAGTAGTAGAGTGACATCCATCTATTTCTGATCTCCTGTGCCTCCATGATTTTTTCTGTTTTACACCAAGATGGGCTTGATTGCCCACAAATCCCATCGTGGACTAAAGGATAGTATGGATGGTATGTGTTCAAAACAAAGGCATGGGAAAGTGGAATTCTAATGTTGAAGAGTGGGAAATGAATCATTTATTGAGCAAAACCTAAACAACCGGATGTGTTCAAAGCAAGGGCATGGGAAAGTGGAATTCTAATGTTGAAGAGTGGGAAATGAATCATTTATTGAAAAAAACCTAAACAACCGTATATGTTCAAAACAAAGGCATGGGAAAGTGGAATTTTAATGTTGCTTCTATTCATAATAATAAATATGTTTATATTCAAAGTCTTTTTGTATGATTCTTTTATAACATGATATTTATTTATTTATTTATTTATAATTTCTATAAATTATTATAATTACTATCTTATGTATAATAATTATAACAATTCTTTAAAAAATTCTCTAAACAATTTTCAATAGTCACATAAATGATTTCATATTGATTGAAATAAGATCCATAAATTCTTCTTTGGGTGTTAATATTAATTAAATAAAGCCATATCAAAACTTATACTATTCAAAAGAAACTTTTGAATATTTAAAACCATATGTATAGAAAGAAAATTTGTACAACCATTGTATTTATGTATTATTCTATATTCTTTATTTAATATCAACTTATTCCTTTATTTTTCCCTCCACTTTCTCTATAGTTTATATAGTTTCACATGGAATCTAGATGGATGTCCTGTAATAATAGGTCACCAAAAAATCTCAAGTGGAAGGCCAAAAAGGCAAAAGGAATTAATTTTGTTGAAAGCATTTAAAGCAATTGCGCTTTCCATACTATTCACTATAGTAAACAATGAATGTTATAGCTATAGTGTTGGAGTTTAGTAGAGAGCTATTGTTTATCTTCTCTCCTTTTCTATATATGTAATATACAATCATATTAATATAGATAGACTTACAGCTCTCTCAACTCTTTTTCAACATCTCTCTCAATTCTTTTTCAATATATTATCCGCACAAATCTCTTATATTAAATTTTAGATCTTTTTTGTTTCTTCTTTGAAATTTTTTTCATTTCTTTTTGTACTTGTATTTCTTTGTTTTTAGTTTAGATTTGCTTCCACTTTTCTATTTCAACTTGGAAATATCATTCCTAATTTTTTTATTTTATGATTTTGTCTTCCATACTATTTTTGTAGAATAAATTTGCTGATTCAATACTTTGATACTTACTGTCGCCTTGCCTAAATTGTGATCTTATATCTTCTAACCTTTGTTTTCATTTTCCCTCATTAATTTTATTTTTGTAATATATTTTTTAATTTTGGATGTGTTATTATTTTCTTCTAATTATCTACTAACAATTTCTTCTACTCCATTACTCACTCCTCAATATTTTGACCTTAAATGATTTCTATCTTATGATTTTCTTTATTTTTCCATAATTTTTAAATTTCATCATAATTTTTGCTTTATCTTTTTTTGATTTTAATTGTAATTATCTTTTTATTATATATCCATAAAAAATGAATACTCCTACATTATCTATTGCTTCTATTGTAGTTACTTCCATAGAAACTTCTTTGGTTACTACAACCAATGAATCTCTACATCTTCAAGCTCTTCTTTTTTTACCATTGGCTGTTAGTGGAAGTAACTATCTCTTGTGGGCAAGAATGATAAAGGCTAATTTATTTGGAGAGTAACTTTCTGATGCAATTCCATTTGAAGAACTTTTTATTATAAGTGCTTCAGTTCTTATTCCTATTTGTTAGAAAGCATTGCTTATTTTTCTTCATCACCTTGCTCCTAATCTCTAATTCTAGTAATTGGAACTGAAGGATCTTGTTGAACTTTGAGAAAAGCTTAGATCTAAGTTTGACTATCAAAAGATTATTTTTTTTCCGCAAGCCTATCATAATTGGATGCATTTGCAAATGTTGGATTTTCCAACTTCAAGTACTTTTAATAATGAGATGAATCGTATTGTCTTACAATTGTAATTATATGGATAAGCCATCTTAGAAGAAAAAATGATTGAAATAATCTTTTTTATTTTTTTTTCAATGTCTATTGTGTTTGGACAGCAATATTAGAATAAGAAATTTTAGAGTTACTTTAAACTCATGTCTCATTTGCTTCATGAAAAATAGAGTAAACTTCTCTTGTATAATGTAAAGGCTTGTCCTATTGGAATTGTAGTTTCAAAATTCCATACATTCAATATATCATAATCTAAAAGTAAATTATAAAAGTATAAAAAAGATATTTGCAACTACCAAGGCAATCATGGTTGTAACCATCATCATTTACAAGAAAAGAATAAGCATCCAATCATTTATCATAGTAATAGATGCCAATCAAAGATGCATTCTTGCTACAAATGTGGTATGATTGGACATCTAATACATATGTACCATACTTTTGAATATTTTATCAAGAAATTCCAAGAAAATAAAAAACTCCAAGCTGTGACTTGTGAAGTTCATATTATAGATGCGTCTATGGGTTCATTTGGAATTGATGATTTGAGGGCTTATATGATTGCAAAAACTTTTATTGATAAGTCTCATGATATATTCATAGACTCAGCAATAACATATACTATCCTATGGGATAAGAAGTTTTTTACTACCAATAAATTTTCAACTTGGTAAACTAAAAATTTGATGATTATGGCTAGATCAAATGTATTTTGATTCTAAGAAGAACCAACAATGATAATATTACCTAACGACTCCATCATTAAATGCAAATATGTGATGTTTATTCCTTCTATACCTCAAAGTCTAATCAACTACCAAGATATATGTGCTAATGGTTTTTATCTGTCGACCGCTATTTTAGATAGGTAAAAGGCTTTGGTTCTTGCAAAGAATAATAAAATTATTGAAAAAGCCTTTGCTATGGCAAGTAACTTATATTACATTGCAATCAACCTTTTAGCTATATCTTTTTTTGTATTTTCTATCAATAAGAGTCATGTTTCTCTCTAGCATGGATAAATGGGACATCTAGTATCTACGTTGTTTAGAAAGATAATTTTATATTTAATTGAACATAATTTAAGACATCCAAATGTAAATTCTATGGAATTATATTAGACATGTGTGTAAGGCAAAATGATTGCTAACCCATCATTTGAAACACTCCCGTAAGAATAATTGCCAATGCTTAAGCAGCTATATAAAAATATTTGTAGTCCTATTAATTATTTCTTTGCCTCATTTTGCTATTTTCTTATTCTTGTTGATATATCATGCAAACAGCCACATGTTTAATTTCTATCAATATAAAACATGGTGTTTGCTAACCTTCTTTCTATGCTTATTTATTTTTAGATACATTTCTTTGATTATTCTATCAAGACATTGTAGATGGACAATGCTAAGGAATTTGGATCAAAATACTTTGAAGATTATTGTATTGCAATAGGGATTGTGTTGACATATTACGTTCTATATGAACATGCACAAAATTAACTTGCAAAGTTATTTATCAAGCATATTCAACTTACTACTCAATTACTTTTTCAAGCAAATTCATGTGCATTTATGTGGAGCTATGGAATTTCATATGCTACAAGATTAATCTGCCTTTGTCCTTCTCTTGAAGTTGCTTCATCATAGGAGTTGTTTTTAGGTTGTATTTCCAATGTCTCTCACCTACGGGTATTTGATTGCTATGAGTGTATTCTAATATTAAAATTCTAATGGCATACTATTAGAACTCATCAACAAAAAGGTATATATGTTGGATTTGATTCACCAAGTATCATTCATTTTATCAATCTATCAACTGGTACATTATTGCATGCACATTTTATTAATTTCCGTTTTAAAGAGGATATTTTTCCATCTCTTTGAGGAAGAATTTTTAATCAACAAAATATTATAGTACTTATATTTAAAGCACCAAAAATATTTATAATGAATCTTGATCCTAAAATATCTTTAGCTAAAATTATAGTTACTAAGATTTTGTATTTGAAGTGGATTGTAGACCAGGCACCTAATGACTTTAATGATGTGCCATAAATTACCAAAGTTTCTATCAATGAGGCTAAGAATATATTTGCTTATATTGTAATGCCTTAGGTTGCCACACCAACAATCAAAAAGACTCATAGACTAGATAAAACGCCATCTGAAAAAAAACCATGATAATTATTGATTCTATTGAAAATAATATTGTTTCTACAAAAACCACTATCAATCTTACTAGGCCATTAATTATTGATGTTCTATCAATAGAAACTATCTCTTTTATTCTTGCAAGAAAAATCCTTGATATTGAAAGGAATAAAAAGAAGTTGAATATAAAATTATCTATTATCTACTATAGTATAAATGATATTTGGAACAAACAATCTACTACGGTAGATGAAAATTTTGCTTGCATGATTGTAAAAGCTTTTTTTTGCAAAGATAAGGATCTTGAATCTAAAATCATCAAAGAAATAATGCATGACCTTGACTAATTAAAATGAAAAGCTGCCATCAAAGAAGAGTATACTTTTTTACATAAAAAGAAAGTTTTACAATTGTAGATACTCTTACTTCTTACCCTTTAGGATATAAAATGGTATTGGTACACAAGCATGATGTTCAAGGTCACATAATCCACTATGGAATTTGCCTTGTTGTACAAAGCTTTATCCAATAATTTGAGATTGATTTTGAATTTACATATTCTCTAGTTATGGATTCAATCACTTTTTAATATATTATCAAAATGGTAGTACATATTGATCTTGAGATGCATCTCATGGATGTAGAAACTATTTATTTGTATGCTTCTTTTAATGGAGATATTTATATACAAGTACTACTTGCAATAGATGCAAGAAACTTGTATAGCCCTATTCCACAATGACATTGTGGTGTTAAATTATAAAGAGCCTTGTATAGTCTGAAACAATCTAGATGCATATAGTATTAGCATTTGCGAGACTATTTGATTCTAAATAATTTTGTAAGTGATCCGCTAATCTCTTATCTTTTTATGAAATAAGATAAAAGTAGATTTTTTGTCATTACAGTATATGTTGATGACCTTAACCTTATAGATATTAAATTTGCATGTGTTGCAGCTACTAACCTTCTTATTCATGAATTTGAGATGAAAATATTAAAAAAAATATTTTTTTGTATTGATCTTTAGGTTGTACATATAAAAGATAGTAGCATTTTTTTACCAATTAATTTATATTAACTAAATCTTATAGAGATTCAATATGATTGATGCCTATCCACTTTCAACACCAATGGTTGGTCATGGCTATGATAGAAATGATCCCTACCACCCTTACAAGGAAGAAGAGGAACTACTTAGTAAACAATATTTATATCTTGCAATGATATTGTGTAATATGATCTTCAATCTAGAAATATATTGGATACCTAGTTATAGAGAACTTATTTACAATTTAATGGCAAGACTTCAATAAGTGATTTCTCCTTAATAAAAAGAAAAAATAATATAATAATATTATAAAAAAAAATATTATACTAATAAAATCCTCTTATATTTAAGTAGATTTGTACATAAAGTCCTTCTATGGTATATAGAAGATCTTTAACACTTTTTTTTTTATAAAATCACAACCAACCAACTGATGATAAGTTAGATTGTCAATAACTTTCAACAAAAATCTATAATCTTCTTTCAAAACCTCATCTTCATATCAAAATTTTATTATAATTTCTTATATCTATTTTTCCACTTCTATAAAATCTTGGCTCCTAAAAAATCTCTTTAATTTGTATAAAAGATTTAAATTGCAACAAAATCTTGCAATAGCTTATTCACCTATAAGGATTGATTTCTTTCTAAATTTTAGAACTCAATCACTCTTGATCTAGCTATTTAATTTCTATCAAACTTCTCCAAAGCATAGATAATATTCTTAAGCTTTAGTGTAAAAAACTTCAATTATAGATTTGCTTTTGATTGTCCAATATCTTAAAAATCCTAGTAGGTGCTTAAATCCAAGCTTATAGATATCTAAGTACTATTTTCTTTATATCTCACAAATCCAAAATCTTGATGTAACAAAATTTTTATAAATAATTTTGTAATATAAATATATATATTTGTAAAAATTTTGAGCCAAAAATTTATAAAATTACCTAAGATATAGCTCAAAATAAAACTACTAATTAAGTAGAGTCACTTATTGCCTTTAGATTGCAAGTATTGATTTTAGCTTCTAATATCTTCTTTATCCTAGCTTGGATTTCATTGAGCCATATTATAAAAAGATAGCCAAAAAAGTGCTCTTTTAAATTTCAATTGCTGATCTTCTATTGCTTTTTATATGTGCAAGTTATGTCTAAAAGAGTAACAATATGTACAAGTTTGACATCTTAACTTTGAGTGCCTATATCTCCTTTATAAAAAGTCCAAATTACATGATTTTTGAACCAAAACTATAGCCAAAATTCCAAATTTGCTAATCCTAGCCTTTGATGTTCAAATATTATTAAAAAAAACTCTAATTCCTAATAAGGTTTCAAGTAGCCTCCTTAAAGTCCATTGGATATGACTTTTGGTCAATATGAATAGAGACTTTTATCATCCATCTCCATTTATCTACATAAATAGCCTAACTATTCCTTTTCATACTAAAAATTCCTTTCCAATGCTTTTTATAATAAGATTTATATAATATATATTCTAAATAATAAATAAAAGAAGTAAACAAGATTTCAATGGTCACGAATGTCTAACCAAGGTGGCTCAAGATATATAAAAGTTATTATCAATATAAAATCAACCTCAAAAGTCACTATAAAAAAAATAAGATTATATAAATCTCAATAATAGTCTTTTTAATGGATCTCTTCTAAACTAACAATCTAACCATATTTTGTAATCAATAAAAATCTAATGATATGGCTATTACTTAGTTGTATAGTTAATTGTACATTAAATATATATATGTACAAAATTTTCACATAGTAGCCAAATTACAATATGACATCCACCTCCTCCAAACACGTGCATCTTCCAACATGCACCAAGAAGAATCAAAATTGTCGTTGGTATCAAAATGTTTATTTGTAAAGAAATCAATCTCTTCTTTTTCTTTATTTGTAAAGAAATCAATCTCTTCTTTTTCTTTATTTGTAAAGAAATCAATCGCTTCTCATGTATATTCATGCATTATATCTTGACTTTATTGTTTGAAAAATTTTATGCATTTTTTTACAATTGGAATTTTAAAATGTATTCTATTTTGCTCTCTTAATATGTATGTGACATTATTTAAAACATTTACAACCACATATTGTCCAAACCAACATTTAAAAAAATTTCTAAGAATACTATACTAGTTATCTAAGCTATTTTCATATACCAAAATCTAATTACTTTCTTAAATTTCTTTTGACTTTAATTGATGTTGCTAATCAAATTTGTCCTTATTTTTTATGTATGCCTCTTTTAGCCTTATAATTATTTTTTTTATATCCTCAAGTCTTTCCTTTAATTGATAAATTTGAAGTATAAGAAATTCTTCTCTAGACATGTTGTCTTGCCAAGGTAAAACATTCTAAGTGTATATTTGTTCTTCAATCAACATAATAGATTTTTGTCCTTATATCAATTCCATTGGCATGTATCTAATTATTGAACTATGAGTAATACAATCAACCTATAGAGCAAATGGTAATAATCTTGGCCATTCTTTTGCTCTTTTTTTATATGTTTTAACAATGGTTTTAATTATTAGAAGATGAACTTGCTTACTTTTAGCATTACCTTCAAGATTATACACTATTAAGAATGAGAGCTTGATTTCATATCTTTCAAAAAAAATCTTATTTCATATGCATCTAATTTTTTACAATCAATAGTAATCTTTTTAATACATCCATATTTAGTAATTTTATATTTTTGTAGAAATCTACAAATTCTTTTAGTAGATTTTGTTTGTAGAGCTCTTTCTTCTATTTAGTTAGATAAATCTTTTCATGCCAAAATCAAGTATCACATTTGCCACAATGCTATAGGTATAATAATTAAATCCACTACTTATTAGACACATATACTTTGAAGGTTCACAAAACCTTCTAAAATATTTTAGAGTTTTTTGAGTTAGTGAAAGTTGGTTGAGAAGCTTCTTAATTGATAAAAGTAGCTCAAAAAGCTTCATAGTTAGTAGAAGCTGTTCGAGAAGCTTCCCAGTTGGTAGAAGATACTTGAGAAGCTTTTTAATTTGATAGAAGCCACTCAAGAAGCGTCCTAGATAGGAGTATTTTTGAAATTACTTTCAAGATTATATGTTATTGTAAATACAAGCTTGATTCCACATCTTTCAAAAAAAATTCTTCCCTTATGTACATCTAATTCTCTACAATCAACAATAATATTTCTAATACATTTGTATTTATAAACCACATCTTCTAATAAAAATCTACAAATTCCTTTAGTACATTTTGTTCATAGAGCATTCTTCTACTTGATTAGATAAATCTTCTTATAAAAAATCAAGTATTGCATTTGCCATAATTCTATAGGCATAATAATTAAATCCACCATCCACTTATAATGTATTGCTAGAAGATATATGAGATGTAATCTATCTCTATGTCAAATCTCTGAATACATTTGGCAAATTTGACACAATTCTATAAACTTCATTATAATTCTATACATATTACGCAAATATTTTTCTTTAAGCTTATTAAAGGTAGCATAAATTTCTTTATGACTGGCCCACAAACTATTATGGAATTTTTGGATCAATTATTCTTATATTTATGGAATTTTTGGATCAATTATTCTTATATTTATTTCTTACAA
>JAWRVF010001463.1:0-67396 GCA_036785485.1 Physcomitrellopsis africana | reverse complement strand
CGCAGGATAGTAGATCATCTGAGAATAGACCATCAAAATCATATTTTGAGGATATACCACTATCAAAAGAAAAATGGGAAGAAAGGATAGAAATGGGTAAAAACAAAGAGAAGGGCAAGCCTGTTGCCTATAAACTGCAATCAGATATTGAGGCAACAACAAATTTGAAAGAGGTACTAGAAGAAAGGGTATTAAATGCTAAAATTGAATTTACACTCCGTGAAATTTTGGGCATTGCAAAGAGAGAATTCCATGATGTCATTATTGACACTATCAAAAGAAAAAGGCAATTGATAGGGGAGTCAGCAATGTCTAATGCGCTTGATACAACATTAACAAAAGAAGAGGAGCTGGAGTTGGCTAAATGTTGTATCAATCAAAAGGATCAATTTTCCTTGGATGAGGATAAGGTTGATGACAAAGGTCCTAGTCACTATTCTAAGAAGCATTGGGCTAGAGCCACCACACAAACTTTGATGAAGGTGGGAGACTTGACAGATCCAGTAGTTGCTCTTATTGACCATGGATCTGAAATCAATATTATGTCTAAAGACATTTATAAATGTGGGAAGTGGCCTATTGATACTGAACATGGTTGGGTGATCCGAGCAGCAAGTAACACACGTGGAGATCTTTATGGTGCTTGTCCAGATGTAAAGGTGAAAATTGGAGATGTATCTACTGAACAAATTTTTTTTGTTCAGAACAATACTTCATATCCAATAATTCTTGGACAACCATATATTATTGCTGTGAGGATGGAAACCAAAGTATTGGATGATGGATCAGCATGTGCTCGCATCAGAAGCCAAGATGGTAAACGAGCAGTGCAATTTTTAACTGTATCTGCTAACCATGAGCGCAATAGGGATTGCCTATGGAGTGGCTCATTACTAAGGATCAATGAGGAGTTTAAAGATTTTTGAGGGGTGCCACTATAGAGCGAGGATGTAGTGGTACATCAAAAAAAAAAGTACTCTCGCAAGAGAAGGGAAGTACATTTGTATTTGAATTGTAAAACTTCTTAAAAATGGAGTTGATATGTATACATAGTTTAACAACTTACACAAATGGGAGAAGGAGGTTGAATAATATTGCTGGAGCAATAATGTAATGCCGACCACAACTTTGGTTCTTGTTGGTGCATACCGGAGGATGCACAGGTTTGGAGAGGGTGGATGTCGTGTTGTGGTTTGGCTACTATGTGAAAAAATTGTACATGTATATTTAATGTACAATTTACTATATAGCTAAATGAGAGCCATATCAGTGGACTTTTATTGGTTATAGGATGTGATTAGGTTGCTAGTTTAGAAAGGATCTATTAAAAGGATTATTATTAAGGTTTATACAACCTTATTTTCTTTTTAGTAGTGACTTTTGAAGTTAATTTTATATTGATAGTAACTTGTATATATCTTAAGTCACCTTTGTTAGACATTGGTGATCCTTAAGATCTTATTTACTTCTTTTATTTGGTGCTTAAAGCACCAAGTATGTAAATCTTATAAGAAGAAGGGTTAGAAAAGGGTTTTAGTGTAAAAAGGGTAGTTTGGCCATCCATGTGGATGAATAGAGGTGGATGATAGAAACCTCTATTCTAATTGGCCAAAAATCATGCCCAATGGGCTTCAAGGAGGCTGCCCGAGGGTTTATTAGGAGTTAGGGGTTGTTTTTCGAAAGGAGTCGAACATCAGAGGCTTGGGTCATCAGGTTTAGGTTTTTGGGTATGGTTTAGGTGCAAATCTTGCATGATTTGGACTTTTAATGAAGGAGTTATAGGCACTCAAAGTTAGGGTGTCGATTTTAGACATACTGTCACTCTTTTGGATATATCTCGCGCATACAGAGAGCAATCAAAGATCGGCGACTGAGGTTGGAAAGCGCACTTTCTCGGCTACACTTTTCACGTATATTTCGATAAAATCCAATCTCGGATCAAGGAGATATTGCGAGTTGAAGTCAGTGCTTGTAAGCTAAAGGCAGTAGGTGACTCTGCTTAACTAGCGGTTACATTTTGAGCTATATCTTAGTCAATTTGATAGATTTTTGGCTCAAAATTTTCAGGAGTATATATGTTTATGTCACAAGACTATGTACAAAATTTTGTGGCATTAGGATTTTGGGTTTGGGAGATATAGAGAAAATAGTGCTCGGGTGTCTCTGAGCTAGGGTTTTAAGCACCTGCTAGGGGTTTTGAGATATCGAACGATCGAAAGTATATTTGCAGTTGAATTTTTTTTCTGGTAAAGCTTAAAGGTGAATTCTACCTTTCCTGAAAGTTTGAAGAAGACTGAACGGCTGGATCAGAAGATATGATTTTCTAAAGTTTGGAAAGAAAAACATCCTTTGCGGAAAAATATATTTTTAAGGGTTTTGTTGCAAATTTGGACTTTTGTGCATACTAAAGGTGTTTTTGGGAGCTAAGACTTTATGGAGGTATAAAAGGTAGATGTATAGAGCCATGATATGATTTTGGTATATAGATGAGTCTTTAAAAGGTTTTTAAGGATTTTCTACATATCATAGAGAAAACTTATGTATAAACCTACTTAAAAATAAGAGATTTTAATCATACAAAATCTTTTTCTTATATTATCGTGTATATTTATCCTTCTTATTAAGGACAAATAACTCATTAGAGTTTAGCCAATAAATATTAAGTAAAATTCTCTACAGCTAGGTACCCGGTGTATTCCTAGATAGAAGTTCACGCCACGCGACAGCGTGTGCCATCAAACTTGTCTGGAAGGCTTATTCGAGGTTCCTTTCGTTGTGGAAGTAATAGTTCTCGTTGAACCATAGGTAAAGTTGCTTCTTCTCGTGGAGAAGCTCGAGTCGATGAAGCCTGATTATGCCATTCTAGACGCCCATTATTGTAAGTCTTGTAAAGACTCTTCCATCACCATAGTTCTCGTGATAACGAAAGCAAGAGCATTCACAATGGCGTCCATCTTGGACCAAACTTTCAACACCATATTAATAAATTGACCTAAACCATTCTGTGTTGGTAAAAGAAGTAATTGTTTCCCTACAAAGAGGAAATATTGGTTTAGAAGGAGGAAGATTCGCAACCTCTAAAACGCCTTAAGACCCTTCAAGAAGAGGGATAATCCACTCTCTCCAAGAAGAATAAGACTCATTGATACGACAAAGATATCAGTTTGCAGATGGTAATCCCAACTCCTAAAATACTAAAGGCACCTTCATAGGGTGAGGGTAATCCGCACTCCAAACAAGAAGCTGAACTAACTTGATATCTAAGGGTAGAGAGTAGTCTTGGACAAACTGTCACGGACACAGAATATAGACTTAAAGTCTAAACAAGAAGTTCAAGAAGAACTGGCAGGAACTAGATTAATTAGATGAGTACAAAAATAACACCAGAGAGGTGAGCTAGAGCTCCAAGAGATGTATTGTCGAGACTGAAGACCTCTTCAGCCTTGACTCCAATATATTCTCCTACCTAGGAAGCTTCTCAAGCAACTTCCTCCAACTAGGGAGCTTCTCAAGCAACTTCTACTAACTAGGAAGATATTAGAAGGCTTTGCAGGTTCTAGAGAGTTCTAAGAAACTTCTAGAATATTCTAGAAGGTTCTAATAAGTATGTCCTTGACACTAGGAAGATATTAGAAGGCCCTGAAAGATTCTAGAGAGTTTTAGAAAACTTCTAGAATGTTCTAGAAGGTTTTAACAAATATGTCCTTGACAATGTGTTATAAGAGAGGACAAATTTATTGATAGCTTTCTGCATTTGAAACCACCAAAAATTTCTAAAAATAAGTTCTAATATCTTATTAAATCCAAAATATCTTATAATTAGAAAATCATGAAAGATTTGAAAAACAAAAAGGCACAATGACCCTTTTGGTATATTTAGAGGTTCTTCAAAATAGAGGAGATTGTCTTTAAATTTGAATTCATTTAAATTATTGTAGAGATTATTAAAATAATATTTAATTTAAAAAATAAGAAGATCTATAGTAAAGGTTGTACAAACTTGATAAAAAAACCAAGAATCTATTGAAATTGATATAGAAATTGTTCAAATATAAAATTTCTTGGATTTCAAGAATTTTATCCATTATTGGTTGTATTTTGTTTTTTTTTCTTTTGATGCAAGATATGATATAAGATAATGACATAAACAATAGGTATTTTTATTGTTGATATTGAAATAGCTAATTATTATATTTTATTGCTTAATTGATGGATTTATAAAAAAATTGAAAATCAAATATAAATAATAATAAATTCTTTATATCATCTTATAATTTCTAATAAAATTGACTTATTAATATATTATTATATTATGATTTGGCTACCATGTGAAATTATTATATATATATATATATATATGCTTAATGTATAATTTACTATGCAACTAGGTGAGAGCCATATCAGAGGATTTTTATTACTTACAAAATGTGGTTAGATTATTATTTTATAAAAAATTTATTTAATAAGGCTATTATTTTTTAAAAAATTATATATATATATATATATATATATATATATATATATATATATTGATAGTAATTTTAAAATTGATCTTATATTGATAATAGCTTTTATATATATTTTGAGTTATCTTTGTTAGATATTAGTGATATGTTAGAGACATACACTTTGGAAGTTCACAAAATCTTTTAGAACATTCTAGAGATTTTTGAATTAGTAAAGTTGGTTGAGAAGCTTTCTAGATGATGAAAGTAACTTGAGAAGCTTTGTAGTTAGTGGAAGGAGCTTGAGAAGCTTCCAAGTTGGTAGAAGGAGCTCAAGAAGCTTTCATGTTTATAGAAGGAACTTGAGAAGCTTTTCAGTTGATAGAAGCTACTCAAGAAGCTTTCATGTTGGTAGAAGGAACTTAAGAAGCTTTTCAATTGATAGAAGCTACTCAAGAAGCTTTCATGTTGGTAGAAGGAACTTGAGAAGCTTTTCAGTTGATAGAAGCTACTCAAGAAGCTTTCATGTTGGTAGAAGGAACTTAAGAAGCTTTTCAATTGATAGAAGCTACTCAAGAAGCTTTCATGTTGGTAGAAGGAACTTGAGAAGCTTTTCAGTTGATAGAAGCTACTCAAGAAGCTTCTTAGTTTAATGAAAGCTGCTTAATAAGCATCTTAAACAGAGATATGTATGGGAGTTAAGGTGGAGAAGTTTTTTAGTCTTAACAATACATCTCTTGGAATTCTAGCTCACTTTTCATGGTGTTTTTTGTATACTTATCTGATTAATTCAAGTTCTTATTGGTTTCTTTTTTAAACCTTTTTTCTAGTTCAAATTTCTTATTTTGTATTCTTATATCTTTGATAGTTTGTCATGACTACCTTCATCTTAAATATCAGAGTTAAATCTTTTTTTTATTAGAGAGTGGATTATCCTTCTATTCAAAGATATACCAGCACTCTAGAGGTTGTGGATTACCCTCTTTTAAACTAATATTTTTTTCATTACAATATTGGAGCTTTACCTCTCATATGAAAGAGTGAATCACCCCTCTCCTTGAAGGTTTTAAAGCATTTTAGAGGTTGTAAATTATCCTCTTTTAAAGTGATATTATCTTTTTATAGATTTTTTTTTTTTTTTTTTTTTTTTTTTTTTTTTTTTTCCATTAGAATGGCTGGAGGTTAAGATATTAATATGACCAAATTTTTTGAGTCTAAGTTAAATGCCATTATAAACATTCTTATTATTTTATCTATTAGGATTGCGGAGATTGAAGGAATTATTGCAAAACTTCATAATGACGCAACATCTTGAGTACCATAATCTAGACTGCATCCACTTCCAACTTTTGTGCTTAAGAATGCAGTACTATCTATGCTATACAAAGAAAATCCACTTGTTTAATAATGTAAAGATGCTTGAATTAATCTTTTAAAGAAATATAATAATATATATTCAAAATTTGAAGGATTTGTCAATCAAATTTGATTGATAATAATTCTACAATCTAATATTTTTCTAAGAAAAGAATCATAAGTTGGATTGGTTGGCACCTTGCTTACAAAGTAAGCATTATCATGATTTGCTCCCTTGTTTAGAAAGAGATCACCAATTTTGAGCAACTTTGAAGTTTTTATGAAAGCATTTGTGGAAGCATTTGAAAAATATGACAAGGCTCATTAGCCAACAGTTAAGATCCAAGCATTATATCAAGGGGTACGCTTTGCATCAATCTATGCATCCAATTTTAAGCAACTAGTGTGCAACATCAATTGAGATAAAGAAGTTTTAATGAGTCAATTCTATTTGGAGATTAAGAGATGATGTAAAGGATTTGTTATTATTACTTTTGGATCCATAATTGCTCAATGAAGCTATTTTCTAAGTCGTAAAATATGATAATTGATTATTTCAACGTCATTAAGATCAACGTTCATGGATTTTAACAAGACAATACGCAATCTAACATATTCCTACTATATCAACAAGCATTTTGAATTCACATTCAAAAATAAAAGATATGCAACTTGATGCAGTACGTTTTAAACCTCTTAATCCACAAGAAAAGAAGCATTAGATGGAAGAAGGTCTATACTTGTATTGTGGCAAAGAAGGCCATAAGGTTGGTAATTGTTCAAAAAATCAAAATTGACATATTATCAAAATCAAGAGTACAATTATTTAAGAAAATAAAGATATTGAACTACAATAGGGACCGTGTAGCTAGACAATTTAACATTACAAAACTATTTAGATTCCTCTCTTTCTACTTAACTTGCTTGTTGTTTTATAGTTCTTTTGTATTTTGGTCCTCAAAAGCTTCATACAATTGCTTTGTTAGATTTGGAGGCATCCACTTGTTTTGTAGATGAGGCATTTGCTAAGCTTCATAAAATTCTTTTAATACAAAATTCCAAACCTGTTCATATAAAGGTAATATATTGATGATCTTTATCTTTTAATAGTGTCATTCATAAAACCACACCTATAGAAATATTGTTTCAAGATCATAACAGCTAAATTGTATTGAATGTTATTAAGACTTCTTTAAATCCTATTATTCTTGAACTTTCTTGGTTAAAAAAATATAATCTATTTATAGATTAGATATTATAAAGAATAATATTTTTGATAGAAATCCTTATAAGAAAACTTTGTAAAAAATTACAAATTGGTAAATCTTTATTTGTTGAAGTAAAGACTTTTATAAGATTGACCAAAGAAAGTACACTATTTGTTATTTATACGGCTCTAATTAAAAAATATATGATTTCATTGGTAAGTATTCCAAAATAATATAGGAAATTTTAAAGTATTTTTTAGAAAAAAAATATTGATATATTATCAAAGCACCAATTATATAATTATGCCATAGATCTTGAGAAAGGAATGCAACTATCTTTTGGTCCAATTTATAATCTTCTTCAAAATGAGCTTTCAGCTTTAAAGGATTATATTGATGAAAATCTTGTAAAGAACTTTACAAACATTCAAAGTTTTTAATAGATACACTTATATTTTTTGTGAAGAAGAATGATGGTTCTTTGCATATATGTATTAATTATTGGAAATTGAATGAGATAATGATGAAGAATTATTATCCACTACTATTAATTTCAAGACTTTTGGAATAATTTGGCCAAGCCAAGTTTTATATTAAGATAGATCTTTGTGGAACATTGTTAAGGATATGAACAAGAAAAAGATGTGTAATCTAATGAAAATTGTATCAAAATAAAGTCACAAGTTAAGAATAAGAAGGTATATATATTCAAAGAAAAATTGGAATGGCTATTGACAAAGATTAGAAACATGAAGACTCTTGAAACTAGACTAGAACCAGGAAAGGAGTTGACAAGAGTAAAGAGGACTTCACTCTTGCTTCTATAAATACTATCTAATTAAAAGCTACATGGCGGTATTCTATAGGACCTCATACACATGTCTTATTTGCAAGACACATGTAAAACTTGCACGACAAGTTTTCCACACATACGCCATGTACTTGGCTTGTTCCGCAAGGTATCAACATGTGTGACACATGGCTAGCTTGTTCCACCAGCTACCAACATGTGTACCTTGTGGCTGGCTTGTTGACCAAGTTTCTAACCTATTAATCACCTATAGACATGTATAAAGGTGAATCCACGTTTATAAAGCTTTTAGGAAGCTTCTCTATCAGATATTATCAAATCAATTTATTTTACCTATTTCTATTGGTCTATATTATTTAAATAATTTATTGGAATAAATCTTATGTTTGTGACATTATCCCCCTATCTAGGCATGAGTTCCATGAGGAGCGATGATTATATGTTGAGGAAGTCCAGGATACGTCGAATTGTGCTTGCCACATACTCTGATCTTTGTTCTCTTCGAAGATAGTTGATAGGTCTTTTCAGCCATCGATAATGTCCCATACCACGGCGAGAGGACCACCTTGTTATTTGATCATTGTTGAGGCTTTTATAACTCCCTTCAAAAAAAATATTAGGAACACCATCAGAAGTACTTCCTACCTCTAAAAGTATCACCAAACATCGGGAGTCTCTTCGAAGGTCGTGATATCAAACACGTTGTATTTTGCCATCAATCTGAGGAAGGACATATCGTTCTTGAGGGTCTTCATCTCTATTCCGTCGTCTTGAAGGTTGTGATAGTCGTAATGTCTTGTCCGGTAAATCAGCAAATGATAGCTCTCGAGCTAAATTTGCTGGTTGTTGATCTTCCATCTCTTTAGCACAAACAAATATAAAAAAATGACAAAAAATGATACAAGGTAGGATGAAACCTCTATAGAACCTACTTTGCTTTATAGCAAAGATTTTTTTAATTTTTAATTTTAATTTTGACAGATGTCATCTATAAAATGCATTGACTTTTATTGATGCATTTGTTAGATTCTTTGATGGCTCCCATGTGCATTCACTAATATCGTATCCCTGCCAATGCACAAGATATTCCAGTCAATTTTGGCGCCGTCTTGAATCTAAAATCTCTTCAACCTCGAATTCTTCATTGTTGTCTACTTCTATAAGAGGCAAGGGCATTTGTCTTCTTCTCTATATATCCACTATCTTGTATGGCTCTAGTAATGACATGTGGAATACATGATGGATCTTCATGGACTCCGGTAGGTGTAATCGATATGCAACTAGATTGATTTGTTCAGAAATAGGAAAAGGTCTAAGCCTACGATAGTCCAACTTATCACAAGAACGAGTAGTCTTGATATTGCGATGAAGTAACCATACCTTGTCCCCCACATTGAATTGTGGTTGTTCTTTGTGATACACATCTGCATTTATTTTTTGTTGTTCTTGAGTTTCTTTTAATTGTACCTTCATTATTGCATGTAGCTCTGACAAACGATTTGCCAAATCTTTTGCTGCCGGATTATCAACTTTTGAAAAGTCCAAAGTATCAAGTCGTGCATGATAACCATAATTGGCAAAGAAAGGTGTTTGTTACGTTGAAGAATATATCATATTATTATAAGTAAATTCTGCCAATGGCAGAAGAATTATCCAATCATCTTGTTGGTAGTTGATGGTACATCTTAAGTATTACTCCAAGACTTGGTTCACGTTGTCGCGTGGCGTGAACTTCTATCTAGGAATACACCAGGTACCTAGCTGTAGAGAATTTTATTTAATATTTATTGGCTAAACTCTAATGAGTTATTTGTCCTTAATAAGAAGGACAAATACACACGATAATATAAGAAAAAGGTTTTGTATGATTAAAACCTCTTATTTTTAAGTAGGTTTGTACATAAGTTTTCTCTATGATATGTAGAAAATCCTTAAAAACCTTTTAAAGACTCATCTATATATCAAAATCATATCATGGCTCTATACATCCACCTTTTACACCTCCATAAAGTCTTGGCTCCCAAAAACACCTTTAGTATGCACAAAAGTCCAAATTTGCAACAAAAACCCTTAAAAATATATTTTCCCGCAAAGGATGTTTTTCTTTCCAAACTTTAGAAAATCATATCTTCTGATCCAGCCGTTCAGTCTTCTTCAAACTTTCAGGAAAGGTAGAATTCACCTTTAAGCTTTACCAGAAAAAAATTCAACCGCAAATATACTTCCGATCGTTCGATATCTCAAAACCCCTAGCAGGTGCTTAAAACCCTAGCTCAGAGACACCCGAGCACTATTTTCTCTATATCTCACAAACCCAAAACCCTAATGCCACAAAAATTTTGCACATAGTCTTGTGACATAAACATATATACTCCTGAAAATTTTGAGCCAAAAATCTATCAAATTGACTAAGATATAGCTCAAAATGTAACCGCTAGTTAAGCAGAGTCACTTACTGCCTTTAGCTTACAAGCACTGACTTCAACTCGCAATATCTCCTTGATCCTAGCTTGGATTTTATCGAGATATACGTGAAAAGTGTAGCCGAGAAAGTGCGCTTTCCAACCTCAGTCGCCGATCTTTGATTGCTCTCTGTATGCGCGAGATATACCCAAAAGAGTGACAGTAGGCCCAAAATCGACACCCTAACTTTGAGCGCCTATAACTTCTTCATTAAAAGTCCAAATCATGCAAGATTTGCACCTAAACCATACCCAAAAACCTAAACCTGATGACCCTAGCCTCTGATGTTCGACTCCCCCCGAAAAACAAACCCTAACTCCTAATAAACCCTCGGGCAGCCTCCTTGAAGCCCATTGGGCATGATTTTTGGCCAATTAGAATAGAGATTTCTATCATCCACCTCTATTCATCCACATGGATGGCCAAACTACCCTTTTTACACTAAAAACCCTTTTTCTAACCCTTCTTCTTATAAGATTTACATACTTGGTGCTTTAAGCACCAAATAAAAGAAGTAAATAAGATCTTAAGGATCACCAATGTCTAACATAGGTGACTTAAGATATATACAAGTTATTATCCATATAAAATTAACTTCAAAAGTCACTACTAAAAGAAAATAAGGTTGTATAAACCTTAATAATAATCCTTTTAATAGATCCTTTCTAAACTAGCAACCTAATCACATCCTATAACCAATAAAATCCACTAATATGACTTTCATTTAGTTAAGTAGTAAATTGTACATCAAATATACATGTACAATTTTTTTACATAGTAGCCAAACCACAACACGACATCCACCCCCTCCAAACCTGTGCATCCTCCGGTATGCACCAACAAGAGTTGAAGTTGTGGTCGGCGTCATACTATTGCTCCAGCAATATCTTCTTCAAAATCTTGTTCTTCTTCTTCATCTGTAAAGAAGTCAATTTCTTCTCTCATATCTTCATGTGTTACGTCTTGATTCCGTTGTTTGAAGAGTTTTATGCGTTTTCCTGCAATTGGAACTTTAAGGTGTGTTCCATCTAGCTCCCTTAATGCATATGTGGCATTATCCAAAACATTTACAACCACATAAGGTCCAAACCAGCGTTTAGAAAATTTTCTAAGAGTACTATGCTGGTTATCCAAGCTACTATCATACACCAAAACCCAATCACCTTCTTGAATTTCTTTTGGCCTTAATCGATGTCGCTTGTCAAATCTATCTTTATTTTTGATTCGTGCCTCCCTTAGTTTAATAACTGCTTTTTCTATATCTTCAGGTCTTCTCTCTAATTGACGGATTCGAAGTGCAAGAAGTTCTTCTCTAGACACATTGTCTTGCCAAGGTAATACATTCCAAGTATATATTTGCTCTTCAATCGGCATAATAGGCTTTTGTCCTTGTATCAATTCTGTAGGCATATATCCAGTTACTGAACTGTGAGTAGTACGATCAGCCCATAGAGCGAATGGTAATAATCTTGGCCACTCCTTCGCCCTTCCTTTACATGCTTTAACAATGGCTTTTACTATCGGAGGATGACCTCGCTCACTTTTGGCATTACCCTCTGGATTATACGCTGTTGTAAGTGCAAGCTTGATTCCACATCTTTCAAAAAATTTCCTTGCCTCATATGTATCTAATTCTCCACGATCAGCAGTAATTTTTCCAATACATCCGTATCTACAAATCACATCCTCCAGTAAAAATCTACAAACTCCTTCAGTGGATTTTGTTCGTAGAGCTCTTCCCTCCACCTGGTTGGATAAATCTTCTCGTGCCAAAACCAAGTATCGCATTTGCCATAATCCCATAGGCATAGTAACTAAATCCACCACCCATTTATAATGTATTGCTAGAGGATATGTAGGATGCAACCCGTCTCTATGTCGAATCTCTGAATACATTTGGCAAGTTTGACATGATTCCACAAACTTTACTACATCTCTATACATATTACGCCACCAATATTTTTCTTTAAGCTTGTTAAAGGTAGCATAAATACCTCTATGACCCGCCCACAAGCTATTATGGAATTCTTGAATCAATTGCTCTTGCATTTCCTTCTTGCAAATTATTCTTTGTGGTATACCACTGTCCCTTTTACATCGCTTCCATAAGTATCCATCTCGTAAAAGGTAGTTGTAGGCTTTCCGCCTAATTTGCTTAAAATAAATATCATTCCATTCTGGTTGCTTTGATAGCGTGCTCAAATAGTATCCAATATCTAACCATTCTCTTTCATATAGTTCTTCCATGAATAGTTTTGGATACTCTTTCTCTCCTTGTTGTGTTCGAGAATAGAAGGTAATACCTACATCTTCGGTATCATCAATTAAATCTTCTTCTTGTTCATACCTAGCCCGAGATAGCATATCCGCCACTGGATTATTTTTACCTGCTATGTGCTTGAATTCAGGATTTAAAGACTTAATATATGCAATCCACCTCAGCATAGCAATATCAGGGGTATTACAATTGGTGATCATTCCCAATAGTGGTAAACAATCTGTTTCCACTATCACTGATGTTCCAATTAGATAATCTCTATCAGTTTTCATGGCTGTCACTGCCCCCTATAATTCTCGTTTTACTTGTGGATAGCATCTTTGTCTTTCACTTAATACTTTGGCTCCAAATCGTATAGCAAATCGATTCCCTTCTTCATCATCCTGCCCTAGTGCCCAACCAATAGCTATTGGACTAGTATCAACTGTAAGTATCACTGGTTTTCTATTCTCATAATTTACTGTACGTAGCACAAGTGGAGAAGACAATGATTGCTTCAACCTTTGCATTGCTTCTATATGTATCTTCTCCCATTTAAACCTCTTCCCTTTTCGTAGCAGACCATAGAGAGGATCTGCTATATGTGCATAATGTGGAATCCATATGTAATAAAATATACAAGCTCCCAAAAATCTCCGTACCTCTGTTTGTGAGCTACAAACTTCTTTCATCCGTTGTATGGCATCTATTTTAGTAGGGTCTGGTTTACGACCAAACCATCCACATAAATGCCCCACAATAACAACCTCTTGAACGCCAAAGGTTGATTTAGCTCCTGATAGGGTCAAGTGGACTTCTTCAAGCCGCGATAAAATCTTATCACAATCAAAAATATGACTAGATACAAATTTACGACACCCCCTCTGATCCATTATTTCCTCTTTTTCTTCTTCTATACACCCTTTTATTGGAATGTCATCCAAGAAAGGCATAGTCTTTTTTGGAATAAAATCACGCAGCACCTTATTCATCCCATTCATCATATGAGCAATTGAGTTTGTTGCTCCTTGTGGTAATGTACACATTTTCACCAGCCCTAAAGGTGTCCTCATAGTAGTGATATCCCTGCTTTCTTCTGCAAGTTGAAACTGGTCGTACCCAGAATAAAGATCTCCAATAGAATAAATGGCTCTACCAGCAAATGCTTCAGCAAATTCTCCAACAATTGGTCCTACTCCTGTATTTCTAATGGTCACTTGATTCACTGGTTGCATATCTTGAATAAATCATAGAGTTCCATTCTTCTTTGGTACTGTAAACCTACGACTAGAATATGGTGCAAATGATGGTTCTAAAATTTTCATCCGTGTCTTTTCTTTTAATAATTCTATAAGTTTGGATAGATGCGCTCTAGGTACCGGAATTGGCCTTAGATCCCATGGAGCATGTGGAACTGTAAATATAACCATTGGCGCCACAATACTTGGATCCACACATCCAATTTCTGAGGGTTCAAAAGCAAAAGCTTTTCCATGCTTCCTCAACATTTTTTTGAATTCTATTTCTTCGGTAGGTAGAAGAAAATCTGCGGATCCTACTTTCAACTCCTTGAACGTACTTTTTGTAAACTTATGGCCAATTTGATCAAGATTTCGTAAACTCCTTTCCTTTGAAGCCTCTTGAACTTGGTGGTTTGAATCACTAGGCAATGGTATAGCTACAAGTTTTATTTTTCTTTCTACTGTTTTGTACCTAGTTTCAACCTTGACTTCATAACCTTGAAACGCTTGTATAATGGAATAGAGCTCTCTTGAATGTACTTGCACCACATGATCTTCATCTGCTACTTCAACCTTTATAAGTTCTTCCAATATATCTTCTAAACCTGTTTTTGTGTATATACCTATTATCTTCTCATCTCCATCAAGCACACCCACTCTTTTTAGGTCTTTTTCTGTTTTTCTCACAATCCTTTTCTCTCATTTTTATAGAACATTAATTTGCATATGTATAGCAAATCCACTTTTAAAAATTTCTACAACTCCTGTACAATAGGTACTTTCTTCTCCTTGCGAGAGTACCTTCTCTGATGTACCACCACATCCTCGCTCTATAGTGGTACCCTGCAAAAATCCTTAAACTCTTCATCAATTTTTGGTAATGAGCAACTTCGTAGATAATCCCTATTGCGCTCATGATTAGCAGGTATTGTTAAAAATTGCATTGCTCGTTTATCATCTTGGCTTCTAATGCGAGCACATGCAGATCCATCATCTAATACTTTGGTTTCCATCCTCACAGTAATAATATATGGTTGTCCAAGAATTATTAGATAAGAAGTATTGTTCTAAACAAAGAAGTTTTGTTCAATAGATACATCTCCAATTTTCACCTTTACATTTGGATAAGCACCATAAATATCTCCACGTGTGTTATTTGTTGCTCGGATCACCTAACCATGTTCAGTGTCAATAGGCCACCTCCCACATTTATAAATGTCTTTAGACATAATATTGATTTCAGATCCATGGTCAATAAGAGCAACTACTGGATCTGTCAAGTCTCCCACCTTCATCAAAGTTTCTGTGGTGGCTCGAGCCCAATGCTTCTTAGAATAGTGGCTAGGACCTTTGCTTTCAACAACCTTATCCCTCATCCATGAAAATTGATCTCTTTGATTGATACAACATTTAGCCAACTCCAGTTCCTCTTCTTTTGTTAATGTTGTATCAAGCGCATTAGACATTGCTGACTCCCCTATCAATTGCCTTTTTCTTTTGATAGTGTCAATAATGACATCATGGAATTCTCTCTTTGCAATGCCCAAAATTTCACGGAGTGTAAATTCATTTTTAGCATTTAACACCCTTTCTTCTAATACCTCTTTCAAATTTGTTGTTGCCTCAATATCTGATTGTAGTTTATAGGCAACAGGCTTGCTCTTCTCTTTGTTTTTATCCATTTCCATCCTTTCTTCCCATTTCTCTTTTGATAGTGGTATATCCTCGAAATATGATTTTGATGGTCTATTCTCAGATGATCTACTATCCTGCGGTGTAGATACCCCTTTATTTTGTGTTCTTTCTTCATCTCTTTGAGGTCTTTTCTTATTATTTGGTCCCTCAAGGTTTTCTTCTAACATATTTCTTCCCCTCTTCATATCCATCAAAGCTTCATGGTGAGATTTTGCTAGATAAGCATGCACCGACATGGTATCTACAGGATCATCCCATCCTGTGGCATTCCTGATTGTTGTGGCTGTATTAAGCAATTCTTGCCTTGATGTCTTCCCCTTATTCATGCTGGTGATAGCATGATTCCATAAATCCCCCGTGTCCACATGTTTATCAAAAACATCTTCCTTCTCCCTTATAACCTCGATACCATAAGTGGTAGCTTTTCCTGATGCCATAGTATGTTGAGATAAATAATCCTCTAAAACCCTTTTCATCCCTCCTTTTTCAAAGTTGGTTTTGAGGAACTCACCTGTGTCACGCAGTGCAATCTTTCCATCTTTCCATATAATTACTCCTTGTTGCAGAATATCAGCAAAATCTCCACATTCCTTGCGAGGATGCTCCATACTATCGCACCAAATACATCGCTGTATATATCCTTGCTTTGATGTAGGTTTGATCTCAGATATTCCTCCTTTTTCTTCTAGCTTTGCCAATTTGATTTGTAAGTCTTTCATTCCTTTCACTAACTCCTCAATTGCATCTTTTTGTGGTACAACTGTGGACATAGGAATTGGAATAGTACTTACTGCATAAAGCAGGCTCCGGATACTCGGCCGCGAGATGCTCAAATATGAGTTCGGTCCATTTCGTCTTATCACTACCTACAAGAAACATAGTAGCTTCTCTCTTAGCAAGTATACCTACTGCTTCCGAGACCTTTTTCCAATCAGTAGTAAGTCCATTGTCTTCTGTATTGTCCTCCAACAATAATTCCAACTCCCTCTGTAATTCATTGTTGGCTGATTGGAGAAATAGCTCCACCTTGTCATTTTCAAGTGTAAGTTTCTCAACCCGAGATAATTGAAGAAATTGCCTTTCAAACTCCCGAAATAACTCTGTTGCTACCAACTCCTTGTTGGATTTATTAACCCATTCCATAAGTGATTTTTTTGTTACCCTTTCAGCATCCTCCAAAGAATACTCTTCTTTTAGCTGCAGGGCAAAATCCTCCCATTTTGTTCCATGAGTTTGAATAATCCTCCTTATATGCTTACGAAGCTCTGGTACAACTGCAAGCTCAAAAGTAAGAATCATTTCCTTCTCCGGTACTTTATTGAGCTCCATCTCTCGAGAATAATATTTCAAATACTTGGAAATATTTTTCCCATCAAACTGATCCAATATACCAACAACAGATTGTAAAGCTTTAGTAGCCATAGCCTCCTTACGCTCCACTGCTTGTTGTTGCTGCATATAAAGAGTAAATGCTTGAAATATTTGAGTTGTAGCAGGATCAAGCTGCATTGGTGATGCCCCACTGCAATTCCCACTACCACTTCTTTGTTCCCCAGCCATAATAGAAGCCAAAATATTTCTTCAAACTCTCCACCCTAGATATTTCACGTCAGGTTCACCAATATGTCGCGTGGCGTGAACTTCTATCTAGGAATATATCGGGTACGTAGCTGTAGAGAATTTTACTTAATATTTATTGGCTAAACTCTAATGAGTTATTTGTCCTTAATAAGAAGGACAAATACACATGATAATATAAGAAAAAGGTTTGTATGATTAAAACCTCTTATTTTTAAGTAGATTTGTACATAAGTTTTTTCTATGATATGTAGAAAATCCTTAAAAACCTTTTAAAGACTCATCTATAAATCAAAATCATATCATGGCTCTATACATCCACCTTTTACACCTCCATAAAGTCTTGGCTCCCAAAAACACCTTTAATATGCACAAAAGTCCAAATTTGCAACAAAAACCCTTAAAAATATATTTTTCCGCAAAGGATGTTTTTCTTCCCGAACTTTAGAAAATCATATCTTCTGATCCAGCCGTACAGTTTTCTTCAAACTTTCAGGCAAGGTAGAATTCACCTTTAAGCTTTACCACAAAAAAATTCAACTGCAAATATACTTCCGATCGTTTGATATCTCAAAACCTCTAGCAGGTGCTTAAAACCCTAGCTCAGAGACACCCGAGCACTATTTTCTCTATATCTCACAAACCCAAAACCCTAATGCCACAAAAATTTTGCACATAGTCTTGTGACATAAGCATATATACTCCTGAAAATTTTGAGCCAAAAATCTATCAAATTGACTAAGATATAGCTCAAAATGTAACCGCTAGTTAAGCAGAGTCACTTACTGCCTTTAGCTTACAAGCACTAACTTCAACTCGCAATATCTCCTTGATCCTAGCTTGGATTTTATCAAGATATATGTGAAAAGTGTAGCCAAGAAAGTGCGCTTTCCAACCTTAGTCGCCGATCTTTGATTGCTCTCTGTATACGCGAGATATACCCAAAAGAGTGATAGTAGGTCCAAAATCGACACCCTAACTTTGAGCACCTATAACTTCTTCATTAAAAGTCCAAATCATGCAAGATTTGCACCTAAACCATACCCAAAAACCTAAACCTGATGACCCAAGCCTCTGATGTTCGACTCCCCCCGAAAAACAAATCCTAACTCCTAATAAACCCTCGGGCAGCCTCCTTGAAGCCCATTGGGCATGATTTTTGGCCAATTAGAATAGAGATTTTTATCATCTACCTCTATTCATCCACATGGATGGCCAAACTACCTTTTTTACACTAAAAACCCTTTTCTAATCCTTCTTCTTATAAGATTTATATACTTGGTGCTTTAAGCACCAAATAAAAGAAGTAAATAAGATCTTAAGGATCACCAATGTCTAATATAGGTGACTTAAGATATATACAAGTTATTATCCATATAAAATTAACTTCAAAAGTCACTACTAAAAGAAAATAAGGTTGTATAAACCTTAATAATAATCCTTTTAATAGATCCTTTCTAAACTAGCAACCTAATCACATCCTAAAACCAATAAAATCCACTAATATGACTTTCATTTAGTTAAGTAGTAAATTGTACATCAAATATACATGTACATTCTTATATAGTAGCTAAAACCACAAATAATGGCTAACGCGGCTCTGCTTTTCATTCATCACCAGGATGAAAAATTGAAGATAACTTTATGTCCACTTTTAAGATCTTGAAAAGGGTTCTCCAAAATCTTGACACAAATTGAGTTCTCCTATCCGATATAATATCCTTAGGTAATCCATGATAGCAATAGATATTATCAATGAAAAGCTTAGCTATTTCTTCACTTGTGATAGATTTTGTGCATGGCACAAAATGTGCCATCTTGGTGAACCGATCTACTATCACAAATATAGAATCATAAGATCTTGAGCTTGGAAGATCTGTGATGAAATCCATAGAAACAGAAGACCATGGTTGTTCTAAAATAGGTAATGGCTGAAGAAGCCCAAAAAGTCAATGACGAGGAGGCTTTGATCTTGAGCAGATATCACATGATTGTACAAAGTCTTTGACTGCCTTCCACATTTGAGGCCACCAAAAATCTTTTGATATAAGTTCCAAAGTCTTGATATATCCAAAATATCCTCCCGTTGAAAAATCATGATATGCTTGAAGAACACGTAAACGTGCTTCTCCTTTTGGAACATAGAGGCATCCTTCAAAATATAGTAGATTATTCTTGAACTCGAATTTAGAAGAATCTTGAGTCTTAGAAGAATTATTTTGATATCACGTAATAAGAGTATTTTAAGGATACTTAATCCATTTGTTTATTAAAAGTTGAATCAATGTACCTAATGTTGATTTTACTGTCAAGATGAAACTGGCTGGTGGATTTCTGCTAAAAGGGCCATTCTTATTGCTCAAAAGCTGCATCTCCTTCTTTTGGTATAAAATAAGAATGTCTAGAAAGGACATTGGACAAACCTTGTTGTTTTCCTAGCCGATAAGTAATAATGAACTCGAATCTTGACAAAGACATATTCCAACGAGCTTCACGACGATTCAACACACGTGCCAACATAAAATACTCGAGGTTCTTGTAATCTGTGTACACGGTGATTGGACTCGAAGCGCCTTCTAGATAATGATGCTATTCTTGAAAAGAATCCATGATTGTAAGAAGTTCTTTGTCATGGATCTCATAATTGATCTCAAATGCTGAGAATTTTTTTGAATGAAAAGCTACTAGATGAAATTTGTCATTTGTTTCCATTTGTGACAAAATCGCACCCAAGGCAAAGTTTGATGCATCTGTATCCATAAAAAATGCCTTGAAAAAGTCAACTCGATATAAGATTGGTACAAAAACAAACGATGTCTTCAGAGCTTCAAATGCTACTTCCGCTTCTTGATTCCATTGGAGTTTGTCTTTACAAGTCAAATGTGTAAGTGGAGCTGCAACTTGAGAGAAATCTTTAATGAAGATCCAATAATAATTGGCAAATCTCAAAAAGCATTGGACATCTCTTACCGTCTTTGGAATCTTCCAATTCATGATCGTCTAGACTTTCTTAGAATCCATCATGAGACCATCATTTGAAATGATGTATCCTAAAAAATCAACTTGAGTAGTGTAAAATACACACTTTTCCATCTTGGCATACAATCCCGCATCTCTAAGTTTTTATAATACTTGACGAACATGTACTTCATGTTCTTCTATATTCTTAGAATAGATCAAAATATTGTCTAGGTAGCAGACGACAAAATTGTCTAAGAATTCATGAAAAATATCATTCATGAGATGTTGAAAAGTAGCTGGTGCATTTGTAAGTCCAAAAGACATGACATTATATTCAAAATGTCCGTACCTGGTTCGAAATGCAATTTTCCATTCATCTCCTTTTTTGATGCGTACTAAATTATATGCTCCTCTTAGATCTATTTTTGTATAGATCTTAGCTTGATTGAACTGGTCAAGGAGTCCTGATATCAAAGGTAATGGATATTTGTTCTTGATTGTGATCTTGTTGAGTCCTCAATAGTCAACACACATCCGCAATGATCCATATATTGGCTTGGAATGCCACTTTAAGTCTTTCCACCATCAGAAACGGGTGTGGCATAAATAGCAAAAGTTGATCCTTCTTTTGCTACATGTATAAAAGTTTTTGCACCTATAAGTATGGGTTTTATTATACTAGGCTTATAGCTTTTTACTTGGTCAACAAGATGTTTAATAATGTTTTGAAAAAAGTCAAATCTACGAGAATTTCAATCTATTTGAGGGTTATATTTTCTAGCCATGATAAATCTAAAATAATTGGATTAAACAAAGATTTAATTATGTTAAAGGCTACGTAGCTATTATGACCATCTATTGTTACTTTTATAGGACGGATTTCATGAGTGACATCTCTAGAAGACAATGGATGACCATCTATGACTTCTATATGTACGGGTTTAGTTTTTTGTACTAAAGATACTTTACGATTCTTAACAAATTATTCATCTAAAAAGCATGGTGAGGCTCCTGAATCTAATAAGGCAGAGGCTGTATAGTTTGTTGGTCCTAAATATATATCTATTATAAAACAAAGAGAGGATTCTAAGGAGAGAATAGGACCTTCATTAGGAATTGTACAAGGTTCCAGCTGCACGGTCCCTATTGTAGCTGGACAAATTCATTTTCCGACATGTTGTCTTCTTTGACAGCCGTACTCCTCATTTTATAATTGTGTCATTTCTTCGGACAATGTTGAGTAGCATGCTTAGGTTTTCCACAATATAAATATAATCCTCCTTGACGACGTCAAATCTTCTCTTGTTCAGTAAGAGGTTTAAAATATACCGCATCAATTTACATGTCTTCTATTTCCGAATGTACGTTTTGTAAAGACGTTGATGTTGCAATTAAATAATAACATTGAGGCTCTCTTGTACAACTCTCGGATCAAAACTCAAAGAGTCGATTGTCACACTTCACAGCAAAATCAATTGTTTGACTCAATGTTTGAAGATCGGATAAATTGAGCATTAATTTTTTTACCTCATATTGTAATCCGTAGAGAAATTGGCTGATGAGTGCAGCATCATCCTACTTGATATTAGTCGCTAGTTGTCAAAATTGTGAAGCGTATAACAACACTGATCGATTGCTTTGTCGTAGGATGTGAATCTTGTTGGTTGCAACATGAATTGCATCATGTTTTTCATACATAGATTGAAATTCAGCTAAAAATACCTCCAAATTATCCAATATTGAATCACGTCGTTCAAGAAAAGATAAAAACCATTATAAAGCAGAATCCGAAAGTAACGTTTCAATAAATCTAACTTGAGATCCTTACGTAGGATAACTTTGAGGTTGGAGTTCAATCACCAATTGTACTTGATTGATAAATTCTTGAAATTTAGATCTTGTGCCATCAAACTTCTCAGGCAAACTAATTTTTGGTTTTCTAATACTTGAACGGTGCTCCATCATAGGTGAAGTAGTATGATTTGGTGTAGATATTGACGCACCTCCAACCATCTCTATATCTTCACTTCCTGCTAATCTTGTTACTCCTTGTGGTGGTAAACTAAGTTGATGCATTGCAAGCATTAGCTCTCTCATTTGTTCTTGCATTTGTGCCATTGCACTCTTCATTTTTGCAAGCTCTACCATGATAATATAATAGAAAAGAAGATGTCTACTTTCACTTCAAGAAATGTAAAATAACACACTCAAAAGAAAAAATTCTAGAAACAATATCAGTTTAGAAGTGGATATTCCACAACTTCTAAAATGCTTATGTCTTATCAAAAGAAAGGGATAATCCACTCTTAATCCAGAAGAGACAAAGCTCTGATATTATATGTGTACTCTTGTCAATCTGTCAAGCACATAAACTAGAAAAAGATAAATAATCTAATAAAAATTATATCAAAGAAAAGTCACAAAATAAGAATAAAAAAATATGTATATTCAAAAGAAAATTGGAATGGCTATTGCCAAAGACTAGAAACATGAAGACTCTTGAAACTACACTAGGATCAGGAAAGGAGTTGACAAGAGTGAAATGGGCTTCACTCTTATTTCTATAAATACTATCTAACTAAGAGCTATATGGCGGTATTCTATAGGACCTCATACACATGTCTAATTTGCAAGACACATGTAAAACTTGTACGATAAGTTTTTCACATGTGTGCCACGTACTTGACTTGTTCCGCAAGCTATCAACATGTGTAACACATGGCTAGCTTGTTCCATAAGCTACAAACATGTGCGCCATGTGGCTAGCTTATTAACCAAGTTTCTAACCTATCAATCACCTATAGACATGAATAAAGGTGATTCCGCATCTATGAAGCTTTTAAGAAGCTTTTCTATCAGATATTATCAAATCAACTTATTTTACCTACTTCTATTGGTCTATATTACTTAGATAATTTACTGGAGTAAATCTTATGTTCGTGACAAACATACAACTTGGTATAGATTAAGGAGGGAGATAAATAAAAGATCCCATTTTGGACAAGGTACAAACATTTTGAATATAATGTCATGCCTTTTAGACTAACAAATGTACTTGCTATCTTTCAGCATTTAATGAATGTTATCTATTAAGAGTATCTAGACAAATTTGTGGTGATCTATCTTGATGACATCTTGATCTACTTGAAAAATCTAGAAGAACATAAGAAGCATGCAAAGTTGGTATTATAATAGCTGTAACATACAAGTTTATATGCCAAGCTAGAAAAATATGTATTTCATCAACTAAAGATAGAATTTTTGGAATATATTGTATTTACCAAGGATTTGATGATGGATCCCAAGAAGGTAGAGGTAGTTATACAATGGGCCATTCTAAAGATTGTGAGAGATGTATAACATTTTCTTGGATTTGCTAATTTCTATTAGATCTTTATTAAAAATTACTCTCAAATTGTCGCCTTTCTTACTTGATTGACATGCAAAGACAAGTTGGAATGGAGGCCTTAAGCAGAGAAGGCATTTCAAGACCGCAAGATGGCATTTATCATAGCTCAAATTTTGGTGAATTTAGATTTAACAAAAATATTCTATATAAAAATCGATGCTTTGGATTTTGCACTAAGGGCCATATTTTCACAAATGGACATAGACAACAAACTCCATCCTATTATGTTTTATTTTTAAAGATTTTTTACTACCAAAATTAATTATAAAATCCATGATAAATTTTTTTTTGCTATTATAGATACTTTTCAAGAATAGCATCATTTTCTTAAAAGAATAATACATCCCATGATTATATATATAAATTACAAGAATTTAGAATATTTTATGTCAGCTTGAATTTTTAATTATTGTCAAATTTAATGGAATATATTGTTATCTTGGTTTAAATTTGTCATCACCTATTAACTTAGAGAGCACCAAAGATTGTCCGATACTTTATGAAAGAGATCATATTTTATACCAAGGATAGGAGAGGCAACGTTTGATCAACAATATACAACTTTATTAAAGCCGGAGCAATTTCGATTTTGTGCTACTATTACATCAGCATCTATTGATTCTAATTTCCTCAATGAGATGCATATTGCAACCATTGATAATGCTTTAGCCTTTAATATTAAGTGCAATTTCAATAAAAATGCTAACAAGTTTAAGCTTGAAAAAAACCTTCTATATTTTGAAGAATATTTGTATATCTCAAAAGGACCAATACAACTATATGTTTTTCAATCTTGCCATAACTTCCTAGCTGCAGATCACTTTGGATTTAACAAGACTTTGAAACTTATTTCTTGAGATTTTTAGTAGCCTCAAATGTGGAAGGCTGTGAAGGACTTTGTGCTCTCTTGCAACATCTATTCAAGGTCCAAAAATCCTCAACATCGCTCTTAGAGACACTTACAGCTCTTGCCTATTCTAAGACAATCATGGTCTTTTATCTTGATGGATTTTATCACAAATCTACTGCCATCTAATTCATTAGACAACATCCTTGTGGTAGTTGATTGACTCATAAAGATGGCTCATTTCATTCCTTGCAAGAAAATTGCATCTAATGAAAAAACAACAAGGCTCTTTTTTAACAATATATATTAATATCATGGCCTATCAAATGATATTGTATCCAATTTAAGATCCTAATTTATATCTAAATTTTGGAGATATCTTTTTGAAATATTAAAGGTGGATATTAAACTTTCTTCGGCTTTTTATCCTCAAATTGACAAACAAATAGAACAAATTAACCAAATTTTGGAATAGTATTTACAATATAGCATCAATCACTAACAAGATGATTGAATCTTGTATCTACTATTAGCGGATTTTATATATAATAATATAGTTCATGCCTCAACTCAGCAAATACCATTTTACTCCAACTATAGATATCATTCAAAACTTGATCTATGGAATACGCCAAAGAATAATAATCTAATAATTGAAGGATTTGTAAAGCATCTATTATAACACCAAAAAACTTTGAAGCTTCAATTGCAAGCAACTCAAGATGCTTACAAGGCATTTGTAAATAATTTTAAAAATCAATTGCTTGCTTTTTATATTAGAAATAAAATATGGTTTTTTCAACAAAATATCAAAACCAAGTGGCCATATGATAAGTTGGACTATTGGAGATTAGAACCATTTTCCATCTAAAATAAACTAATTCAATGGTATATTGCTTGAAATTACTATATTCTATAAAGATACGTCTAATTTTTTATATCTCCTTTTTGGATCCTTATAAAAAGTTGTTGGATTCATAGCAAAGATGGAAAAAATCAAAATATCTTGTTCATTGGCACAGCTATGATATCAATGAGCATATATAGAAATTAGCCAAAAATCTTATTAATGTGCCTCAAAAGGTATAAGAATTTTGTCAATTCTATTTCTACAAACCTAAACATATTTGATAATAACTTCTTAGTAAAGATTGAATCCAAGGGATATTCATAAGAAAGAGAGAGTTAAATTAAAGCCTTCATTAGTGTGCAGTCATCTATTCTAAAATAGATTAGAATAGAATAGTAGGAGCAAATCAGTAACCATGTCCAACCTTCAAGTATTGAAAGATTTAGCAGAACAAGATTCAAAAGATTCACTTATTACACAAGCTTCAAACAAATCAATGTAATTTTCACAGCCTTCAATTGATCAAAGTGAAGATGATATATTTCAGTACCAAATATAACCACAATTAGAGCCATTACAAGCAACATACAACCATGCAAGTCTCAATTCCAATATTTGAGCTTTAATAATATTGCTTAAGCTTGAAAATATAAATCCTTCTAAACTTGAGATCCTGTTTAGAGGATGTTTTGAAAATTATAATAAAGATCAGATCCTTGTATGGGATGTTTCAACAATGGAGGTATTATTTCAAGGCCATAAGTAATTTTTTTGAGGACCAATAGAACCTATTGCTCAAGAATAGAAAATAAAAAATATATATCTTTATTAATATAGCGTATTTTTGATTTTTTATGTATGTAAAAAGATTTTCAAAGGTATGAGCTCTTCTTGGAACTTGCTACTAAAGAAGGGGGTGTTATTAGAAACATATACTTTGGAAGTTTAAAGAACCTTCTAGAACATTCTAGAGGTTCCTAAATTAGTGAAAGTTGGTTGAGAAGCTTCTTAGGTGGTGAAATTAGCTCAAGAAGCTTCGTAGTTAGTGGAAGGAGCTTAAGAAGCTTCCAAATGGTCAAAAGAGCTTAAGAAGCTTCCCAATTGGTAGAAGCTACTTAAGAGGCTTTTTAATTTGATGGAAGCCGCTCAAGAAGCATCCTAAATAAGTGTATATATAAGAGTCAAGGTTGAAGAATTCTTCAATCTTGACAATACATCTTTTAGAATTCTAATTCACCATTCTTGGTATTGTTTGTACATTTATCTAGTTAATTTAAGTTTTTATTGGTTTCTTCATAAAACCTTTTTTTTAGTTCAAGTCTCTTGCTTTGTAATTTCATGTCTTTGAAATAATTATTAAAATCATGTTTTATTTTTTTTATTTGATATTTAGAACACATATTATATAAATCCTATTAAAAAAAAATTAAAAAAGAATTTTAATATAAAAAGGAGTAGTTAGGCCATTTGTGTAGATGAATGGAGGTGGATGATAGAAATTTCTACTCCTATTGGCCAAAAGTTGTATCCAATAGGCTTCAAGGAGGCTACTTGAGGCCTTATTAGGGATTAGAGTTTTTTTTTCAAGGGAATTCAAATATCAAAGATTAGGATCAACAAGTTTGGATTTTTGGCTATGCTTTTGGAATAAAAATTGAATGATTTGGAATTTTTATAAAGGAGATATAGGTGCTTAAAATTAAGGTGTCAAAATTGTATATATAATCATTTTTTTAGATATAATTCACATGTACAAAAAATAATAAAGGATTGGCAACCAAGGTTGAAAAGAACATTTTTTTTGGCTATGCTTTTTATATACAATTCAATGAATTCCAAGCTAGAATAAAAGAGATATTAAAAAATGAAGTCAATACTTGCATTCTAAAGGCAGTAAGTGACCATGTTTAATGAGTGGTTGTATTTTGAGCTATATCTTAAGTAATTTGATAGATTTTTAGCTCAAAATTCTTAAAAGTGTATATTTTTATATTACAAAATTATATACAAAAATTTTGTGGCATTAAAATTTTGGATTTTTGAAATATGAAGAAAATAATGCTTAGGTGTCTATAAACTAGGATTTTAAATACCTGCTAGAATTTTTGAGATATCAGACAATCAAAAGCAAATCTATAGTTAAATTTTTTTATAATAAAGTTTAAAAGTATAATCTATACTTTAAAGGAGTTTGATAAAAATTAAATAGTTGAATCATGAGTTATTGGATTCTAAAGTTTGAAAAGAAATCAATCTTTTACAAGTGAATAAGCTATTGAAGGATTTTATTGCAACTTGAGCATTTTATATAAATTAAAGGGGTTTTTTAGGAGCCAAGATTTTATGGAGGTAGAAAAATGAATATATAGAGCTATAATAAAACTTTGATAAGAAGATGAAGTTTTGAAAGAAGATTGTGATTTTTCTTAAAAATTATTGAAAATCTAATTTATCAACAATTGATTAATTATGATTTTACATAGAAAGGAGTGTTAAGAATTTTTCTACATGCCAAAGAAAAAATTTATATACAAACCTATTTATATATAAGAGATTTTTATTAATATAATTTTTTTAATAATAATATTATATTATTTATATTTTTTATTAAAAATAAATCACTTATTAGAGTTTTGCCAATAAGTTATAAGTAAATTCTCTACAATCAAGTATCTAGTATATTTCCAAATTGAAAATCATGTCACATGACAATGTCTTTATTTCCAATTGATGTTACATGCTAATTATCAAAATTCTAAAGCATAAATAGATACAAAATATGTTCTTTGTCAAAGGACTTAGATTTTAGTTGTAGCAAAACAAATCTTATCATATTTGCCAAATGCTTTTATAAATGTTGCCAATAATATTTCAAAGTTATGTAATATGGAAGAATTTTTTTTAAACAATACAAAAAATTAAAACAAAGCTTGATTTGAAAATAAGATTCTAATTAAATCAATATGAGATATTTTTGTGGAATATCTTTGAGGTTGGAATAAAGTAATAAATCTTACTTGATTTACAAAGCCACGAAATTTTAAATAAGATTTATTAAATTTCTTTTGAGAGGCTTATTTTTGGTTCTTTTATTATTGATATTGAATATGTATATCTTCTAATAAATTTAATCTTGGTGATAGAAATCTTAAGATGACTTGTGATAATAGCTAAGATAGTTTTATTCTTTGATTATTTTGTATGGTAAATACAAATTTTTCATTTCATTTAAAGAAGATTTTTGTCTTGATTCTCAATGCTTCAAGAGCATTTATAATTGACTCTAATTTGACATCTTTGGAAGTTGCCATATTAAACTCTTTATTTTTTGTCATAGAAATGAACAAGAAAATATGGATATAAAAAATCAAGATCACTATCAATCTAAAAGAAGATAATCTACAATCTTTAGAATGTTATAATTCTTCCAAGAAGAGGGATAATCCGCTCTCTATTCAAAAAGACCAAATTTTAGTATTGTGATATGTCAATCTTGACAAATTATTATAGACATGCTACTTAAGTAGAATAAGACTTTAAAAGTTCAAAGAATTAAAATAGAAGATGTTTATTTTATATTACAAGCAAAGAGCTATAGTAAGGCACAAAAACAAGACTAGAAGACCCAAATTAAGCCACAATGATTGTATTATTAAAATTTAGGATTCTCTTAGCCTCAACTATTAAATATATGTATGAGGTGCAAGAAAGCTTTTTAATAGTTGGAGTTGAAACAAGCCTAAGATTCTTCTATAATGAATTTATAAAATATCTAAGCTTCTAAGAATCTTCTACAACCATCTAAGATCCTTTAAAATCTTCTAAAACCTTTTAAAACCCTTTTAAAATATATTATGAATTATTAGGGTTTTTTTAGAATTATTGAGAACTTTTAAAAATCTTTTAGGATCAAATAGAATCTTATAGAATCTTTTATATGGCTTGATAAATTTTAAGTTGGAATGAAGGAAATATTAAGAGTTGAAGTTATTCCTTGTAATGTAAAGACAATGACTTGCTTAATTAATGGTTATATTTTGAACTATATTTTAAGCAATTTGATAAGGTTTTGCTTCAAATTTTTTAAAGGTGTGTATTTTCATATTGTAAAGCTATAAATTTTTTTTATGGCATTTGGATTTTGATTTTCTGAGATTTGAAGAAAATAGTGCTTAGATGTCTATAAACTAGGATTTTAAGCACCTACTAGGATTTTTAAAATATCAGATGATCAAATGTGAATCTATAATTGAATTTTTAGTCATAAATTTTAAAAATATAAGCTACTTTTTTAAAAAAATTGACAAAAATCGAATGATTACATTAAGAATTATTAGATCTTAAAGCTCAAGAAGAAATCAATTATTTACGAGTGAATACAATATTTAAAGATTTTGTTATAATTTGAGTATTTTGTATAAACTAAAAGGATTTTTTAGAAGCCAAAACTTTATAAAGGTGAAAAGATGGATATATAGAGTTATGATAATAATTTTAATATAAAAATAAATTCTTAAAATAAGATTATGGATTTTTTTAGAAGTTATTAAAATTTTAATTTATAAAAAATTAGCTAGTTAAGATTTGGCATAAAAAAGGGTGTTAAGAATTTTTTAGATGCTATAAAAAAATATTATATATAAATCTATTTGTATATGTATATATATAATTCTATGTAATTATATATGTATATATAATTCTATATAATTATATATGTATATATATAAATCTATATATATATATATATATATATATATATATTTTAATATTATAATATTTATTTATCTTCTTTAATAAAAATAAATCACTTATCAGAGCCTAGCCAATAAATTATATATAAATTCATTATAGCTAAATATCTAATATATTTTTAAATTAAAAATCATGCCATATAACAATGCACATATTATAATACTTAGATTTTAGAGCCTCCAACCATGATACATGTAATTCTAGCTTTTTTTCATTTATAGTACCTAGCCATGGTACCAAAATAATCTCAATTAGAAGATAAAGATATATTATAATAGACATTAATAGTATTATCATTGAATTATTAAATAATAAAATTCAAAAAATAGATCATATTTTTTATGCCCTTAGTATTACAAAAAATCTACTTTCTATAGGATATTTGATGAATAGAAGATATTATTTAGAATTTATACACAATAAGTGCTTTATCAGAGACAATTCAAACAAAATCAAGGTTATAATAATATATGATAAAAAAAAATGGCTTATATAGACTAAAAGGCAAAACCTTGATAGATTGTAAGAAAATCAAGATTACCTTACAAGTGCTGAATTGTATAATTAAGCAGCTATCTATGATTTAACTTTAGTATGCAAGAATTAGTCATTATAATTATCAAGGTATAAAGCATTTTTGCATTATAACATGGCTATATGGTGAAAAATGAGAATATGGATTCTATTATAGAAGAGCCTAATTAAAAAGATATAATAGAAAAACATAGATAATAGACAAGAAAGTAGTAAAAATTAAAAAATGTTAAAGATATATACTTTGGAGGTTCACAAAACCTTCTAGAATATTCTAAAAACTTCTTGAATTAGTGAAAGTTGGTTGAAAAGCTTTCTAGTTGGAGAAAGTCAGTTGAAAAGTTTTCTAGTTAGTGGAAGGAGCTCAAGAAGCTTTTCAATTGGTAGAAGTTGCTTGAGAAGCTTTTTAATTTGATGGTAGCTACTCAAGAAGCATTCTAGACAGGAATATATATATATAGGGGTCAAGGTTGAAGAGTTCTTTAGTCTTGACAATGCATCTTTTGGAATTGTAATTCACCTTTCTTAGTATTATTTGTATACTCATCTGTTTATCTCAAGTTCTTATTCGTTTTCTTCTAAAAATCTTATCCTAGTTCAAGATTCTTGTTCTGTATTCTTGTGCCCTTAACAGTTTGTCAAGACTAATCTCATCTTCAATATGAAAGTTGGATCCCTCTTATTAGAGTGTGAATTATCCCTCTACTCAAAGGCATATCAAGACTTTAGAGATTATAAATTATCCTCCTCTAAATTGATATTTTTTTTATTAATATTGGAATTTTGTCCTTCTTATGAAAGAATAGATCATCTCTCTTCTTGAAGATCTTAAAGCATTTTAGAGGTTGTAGATTACCTTTTACTAAATTGATATTTTTTTTTTTATAGATTCCTTCTTTTTTTCTCTTGAAATGACTAGAGGTCAAGATATTAGTATGATGGAATCTTTCGAGTCCAAGTTAGACGCCATTATAAGTGCTTTTATTACTTTGTTTGCTAGGACTATGAAGATTGAAGGGTTTGTTGCAAAATTTCGTAATGACACAACATCTAGAATACCACAATTTAGACTGCATCCACCCCCAACTTCTATACTTGAGGATGCAATACTATCTATATTATGCGAAGAAAATCCACCTGTTCAACAATGTAAGGAGCCTCGAGTTAGTCTTCCAAAAAAATATGATGGTGTGCATTCAAAGTTCCGAGGGTTTGTCAATCAAATTTAATTGATAATAGTTCTACAATCAAATATTTATCCAATAGAAGAATCACAAGTTGGATTGGTTGGCACTTTGCTTACAAAATAAGCACTATCATGGTTTGCTCTCTTATTTGAAAAAAAATCATCAATTTTGAGCAACTTTGAAGTTTTCATGGAAGCATTTGGAGAACATGATAAGACTCCTTGAAAAACAGCTAAGATTTGAGCATTACATCAAAGGGCGCACTTTGTATTAGTCTATGCATCCAATTTTAGATAATTAGTATGGGACATCAATTCGGATGAAGAAGCCTTAATGAGCCAATTTTATTGGAGATTAAGAGACAAAGTGAAGGATTTGTTATTGCCACTCCCGGATCTATAATCGCTTAATGAATCCATTAGTCAAGCTGTAAAATATGATAACCAATTATTTCAATGTCAACAAGATCAATGTTCATGGGCTTCAATAAGACAATATGCAATCTAACATTCTCTTGTTATATCAACAAGCATTTTGAATTCACACTCAAAAGTAGAAGATATGCAACTTGATGCAGTAGAATTTAAACCTCTTAGTCCACAAAAAAAAAACGTTGGATGGAAGAAGGTCTATGCTTATATTGTAATGAGGAAGGCCACAAGGTTGATAATTACCTGAAGAAATAAAATTGACACATTATCAAAACCAAGAAGACAAATGTTAAAAAAAACGACAATATTTAGCCATAGTAGGGACTGTACAGCTGGACAATCCAACATTACAAAACTATTCAGATTCCTTTCTTTCTACTCAACTTGCTTGTTATTTTATAATCCCTTTGTATTTTGGCCCTCAAAAGCTTCAAATGACCACTTTGTTAGATTTAGGGGCATCCGCTTGTTTTATACATGAGATATTCACTAAGCTTCACAAAATTCTTCTAGTACAAAAATATAAACCTAATCATGTAGATAATAAATGGTGTCATAATATAACATGACGATTAGGTGAAAGAGTGTGAAAATAGTATATTATAGAAGATCTTAGTTCAAAATATTGTAGCAAATTATCTTAGAAAAATAGATAATAGTAAAAAGGAGGTAAAATTAATAGATGTTAATACTGCCTTTTTTATAAATGAGCTTCTATTTATTTTATAAGACCATAAGTAAGGCAAAAAAAAGTAGATTGGGAAATAAAATAATATAGGCATATATAAGAGGGAATTAAGAATAGGTTATAGAAAAATTTACTACAAAAACATCAAAAATAGATACCTAGAGAGGACCAGTTATAAGCTAGGGTTAGAATCTGACCCTGAGGTACAAAACCGCATGCTTACAGCGGGTCAAGAGGCTTTTTGGAGATCGGAAGGTAGCATTAAAGAGAAAACTAGAGGATCTTTTTTTAAGCATTAGTTAGAAGTGATTTGAGGTGGTAATTACTTTGTAATGGCTTTGCAAAGTCAGGGTTGATTTTGAAAACTCTGATTTTGTGAAATATATTTGAGTTCATATTTTTTAGCATTCTGTAAGATTGGTTATAGATCTATATGTGATATTTTGTAAGTTGGTGTATACAATAGTGTTTGTAGGGTGCTATAAATTTGAAATTGATCTAATAGTTCAATCAAAGATTATTGAAGTTTATGTAGGTTGGGGTCTTAGAAATTGGAAAATTGAGAGTCAATTAGGTTTCCTAAGATTTCTAGCAATCTACTAATTGGATTAGAATGAAATTTATATATGTATGTAAAAGACTTAATTTCCTACATGCATGTGAAATATGGAAGCAATTGAATGGTATAAAAAGGAGATATTGGCACTAGACAACTAGCATTAAGGTAGAAGAAGGAGGCCGACCGCCACTTCATTGAAATTTTGGGTTGAATTTCTTGCTGGTAAGTTTGATCCTCTTCAAATTTTTTGTACTTGCTGTTAATTTAGTTTTTAAGGAGTGTATAAATTTTTAAGCAAGATCAACAATTTAATCAATAGTTATTGAGGTTCTAAAATTGCCTTAGGAATTGCTTAGGGCTTGGTTAGGATTTGGTTAGGATTTAGGATTGGATTTAGTTAGGGTTTGTTTTAAGGTTTGTTAGGATTTGACCAGGGTTTACTAGGATTAAGTTAAGATTTGTTTTTGGATTATTAGAATTTGATCAGAACTGACTAGGATTTAGTTAGGATTTGTTTTAGGATTGTTAGGGTTTGACCAAGGTTGACTAGGATTTGTTAGGATTTGACCATGGTTGATTAGGATTTAGTTAGGATTTATTTTAAGGTTGTTAGGATTTAATCTGGATTAGCTAGGATTTTATGATTTGTTAAGGTTTGACCAGGGTTGATTAGGATTTTAGGATTTGACCAGGATTGACTAGGATTTAATTAGAATTCGTTTTATGATTATTAGAATTTGACTAGGATTGATTAGGATTTAATTTGGATTTGTTTTAGGATTTGTTAGGATTTAACCAAGATTGACTAAGGTTTAATTAGGATTTATTTTAGGATTGTTAGGATTTGACCAAGGTTGACTAGATTTTAGTTAGGATTTATTTTAGGATTATTAGGATTTAACCAAGATTGACCTGAGTTTTAGGATTTATTAGGATTTGATCAAGATTGGATAGGATTTAGATAGGATTTTTATTAGAATTTGTTAGGATTTGACAAGGGTTGATAAGTGTTTAGTTAAGATTTGTTTTAGAATTTGCTTGGATTTTGCCAAGGTTGACTAGGATTTAGTTAAAGTTTGATTAAGAATTATTTAGAGATTAATTAGAAAAGTTAGAACTAATTACTATTGCATATTTTCTTTTTATCTTCTACAATCAGGTGCATGGAGTATTCTCAAGCAAGACTTCATGACATACGACATAATTTGGTGAACTCGACGTGAAAAGCTTGAGGTGGAAGTTTATTGGGATTTTTTTGGATTTTTTGACTTATAGAGAAGGAAGACAAGAGAGTTGAAGGAAGAATTATGGATGGTGCATCAATTGGAGCTTCTAATGGAGTTGTAAGTGGAGCAACAAGTAGAGGTAATAAAAGAGGACAAGGTATGTATTTTGATCCTAACTCTGCAAGCATGTTTGTAGCATTTATTTTATTCATGCAACAACAATAGGTGAAAGATCGCAAGTAAGGTATGGCAAATAAAGGATTACAAGCAGTTGTGGATAAGATCGATCAGTTTGAAGGGAAGAATATTATGAAATATTTAAGGTGTTATGTTAAGGAAATGGAATTGAAGCATGTTTTTGAGAAGAAGATGGTTCAATTATTTGAACTAACTACTATATTAGAGGTAAGAAGCCATGTAAAGTCCATTATAGGACAATTTAGAGGTTCATGGAAATTTTTTTTTCAAGCATTAAAAGATGGATATTTTTTTGAAGACAATGATCAGGTTACAAAAAGGACGCTTTTTGAATGGATTGAAAGGCTTAAGAATGATCTTTAAGTGACAAAATTATTGAAAGAGTTTGAAAGTCAATATTCTCATCTATCAAAGAAAAAAAAGCTATTACTAGATCCAAGCAAAGTAGAGTTTTATCTTCAAGCGGTTGATGGAGAGCTACAAGAGAAGTTGGAAATTTTACTTGAAGATAAAAAAGAAGAAGAAGGATTGATATCAAATTGGAAGGAAGTGGAAGAAGCAATCGGAATACTTGCAAAAAGAAAAAAAAGAAAAGATAGGGTGGATATTCAAAGACCATTGCAAGCTTCTAAGGTAAATTGCCTATGAACCATACTACACCTATGATTCAACCTTCAATGGCAACATAAAAAAGAAGAAATGGGCATTGATGAAATCATACAAGGAATGAGAGATTTGTAAATAAAATTTGTCAAACTTGAAAAAAATGGTCAATCATCAAAGGTATCAACAAGACAAAAATTTGGACAAATGGATAGTATAGTACATAGGTGCATGTGGTGTGATAGCATGGATCATTCAAGAAGGGAGTGTGAAGATTTCACAGAGGTGCTATGCAAAGGAGTTGTTTTTTTCAAAGATGGTATGATACATTTAAAGGAGAGTGGAGAAAAATTAGAGACAAACTTTGATAAAGGAGGAATGAAAGTACTTACAAGAGAATCAATTAAAATCTCAAGCAATGAAATATCAATATATTAGATGGAAGCAAATCAAGGCAAGTATTTAAGTATAAATCTTGAACTTCCAGAAGAATCTAATTTTTTGTAGACAAGTGCAATGAATTATGGTGAAAGAGAAAAATTTACCAAAGATGATTTAAAACTTGTTGGAAATGACATTCAACAAATTATTGGATGGAATGATTCAATAGATAGATTATTGATACATGCTCATATTACAAGGAATCAACATGATGCATTAATAGAAGAAAAAAGAAAAAAAGATGAGAATAATGAAGGGCCATCAAAAAAAACTACAAGAGGAGAAAAAGCATGACAATAAAAAAATCCTATGCATGAAGAGATAATGGAAAATGTTCCTACAAAAAAAAGAGATTTTGTAAAAGAGAAGGAAAAGGCCCTTGCTTATAAATTACAATCAGATATTGAGGCTGCTACCCATTTGAAGAAAGTATTGGAGGAGCAGATTTTAAGTGGAAAAGTTGAATTTACAATTGGTGAAATTTTAGAAATTTACAAAATGGGAGTTTCATGAAGTTATTATTGATACAATAAAAAGAAAATGAGAATCTATTGGTGATACTATAACATCAAATATTCAAGGTACAAAGGCAATGTGAAGTAATAAAGATGAAAAAATTAAAATGCAATTGGTTGGAGATGTTTCACGAGTCAAGTTCATAGATAAAAAAGATAGTATTCAAGCTTCTAGTCATTATTCTTGAAATCTTTAGGCAAGAGTTACAATGGAAACTTTATTAAATTTAGTAGAATTAGAAGAGCCGATTATAGCACTAATTGATCATGGTTATGAAATCAACTTGATATCAAAGGAGTTATATAAAAAAGAAAAATGACCAATTGATACTAAATATGGATGGATGATAAGATCAGTAAATAATTCAAAAGGAGAATTTTATGGAGCTTGTCCAAATATAAAGGTGATGATAGGAGATGTCATTCATGAACAACATTTTTTTGTATAAGATATGTCTACATATGCAATTATATTAGGACAACCATTTATTACTATCACAAGAATGGAAACAAAAATTATGGATGATGGTTCAGCCTATGCAAGAATAAGAAGCGAAGATGGAATGAAAGCAGTTCAATTTTTAACTATTTGTATTGATCATGAAAGAAATCGTGATAAGTTGAGAGAAAAGCCATTATCAAATGAGAACTTTGAAGACCTTGAGGATTTTTATCGCACACCATTGTAAAATGGGATTGCAATGGATTAGAGGAAGACATACTCCCGCTGAATTTAACAAAGATGATATTATCTACTGGACTTATTAGATTAAAACAAGATGGTGTATTGTCTTTTAAAACTATTGAAAGGATGAAAAGAATAGATAAATATTATATTAAAAATATGAAAAAAACTTTGAAAGAAAATAGAGGATTGGTTAAAGATGAATTTATATCAGCAGCATTTGAAGAAGTTGGATTTGCAGATACTATGGGAGAATTAAATTATTTATTACAATATGGATTACGAGGTAATAAAGTTATCAATGTATGTTCTAAAGAATTTTATGATGAAATTCAAAACTTTATAAAAAATTTAAGTCACCAAGAAGTATATGTTGAAATTATAAATCAGTGTTAAAAAAAGTTAAACCAGTGGTTTTGCCACTACCATCAGATTGTGAAGAAAAGGTGAGAAGAGCATCTACACAACCAAATTTGAAAGATCCTAGGAAAATAGGGCATAAATTTATGGATGCTACATTAGATGGATTAAAAATTGGATGTGAAGGATTTTTGACAAAATGTGAAGAAAAATGCTTTAGAAATATGCTTTCACAACATAAAAAGGCTTTTGCATTTGAAGCACATGAAATTGGATGTGTTGATCTAAATATTGTAGCAGCTATGGTTATTTTTACTATTTTTCAAATTTGGATAAATGTGGATAAACTTACTCAATGAAAAGATTGAAATGGAGATTTTAAAACCGTCTATAGCACCTTATTCAAATTGATGGTTTACGATACTAAAGAAAAATAGAACAATGAGATTTATACAAGATATACAACGTGTAAATAAAATAACTATTAGAAATATGAGTTTAAGTCCAATTGTGGATGAATTTGTAAAGATATTTGCTGGAAGAGCAATCTATTTGATGGGTGATCTTTATTCAGGATATGATCAATTTCAATTGGCATTAGAAAATAGAGATTTAACTATTATGAAGACTTCATTAGATTTGATAAGAATGTATATACTGCCTCAAGGGGCTATTAATTCAATAGCTCATATGATGAATGGAATGAACAAAGTATTGAAGGAATTTATACCAAAAAAGACTATGCCATTCTTAGATGATGTTCCAATTAAAAGATGTGCACAAGAAGGAAAAAAATAAGATATTAGATCAGAAAGGTTGTAGAAGATTTGTTGCAAATCATATTATAGATTGTAAAAAGATTTTATCACAGTTGAAAGAGGTACTTTTGACCTTGTTAGGTATAAAATCTATGTTTGGGATAAATAAAATATTGGTTGTTGGACATATGTGTATATCATATGGACGTAAGTCGAATATTGAAAAGGTTGATATTATTAAAAAGATGAAAGAATGTGCAAGCACTATGGAAGTCAGAAGATTTTTAGAAGCGTGCATTTTCTATCATATATGGATACCTCATTTTGCACATGTGGCAAATCCATTATATGAATTGTTAAGGAAGAATAAAAATTTCAATAGAAAGAAGAACAAAGAAAAGCTATGGAAAAATTGAAAGAACTTCTTTCTTCACGTCCAACTTTGAAGAAAATGAATTATGAATGTGGAAGACCAATAATATTAACAGTTGATGCATGTCCAATTGGAATAGGTTTGACAATTGGACAAGACGATGAATAAGGGAATAGATATGTAGAACGATTTGGAGTAAAGATTTTGAATATTAGACAAAGAGCATATGCATAAATTAAAAGAGAATTATGGAATGTAGTAACTGCTATGCAAAATGAAAAAGAGTATTTGATTGGTACATCGGTAGTTATAGAAACAGATTGTCTGCCTTTACTAGATATGATTATAAGTTGTTCAACTCTTGATATTATTATATTAAGGTGGATAGCATATATCAAATCTTTGAATCCATAGTTTAAACACATTATAAGGAGGGATAATTTAATTACAGATATATTATCAATGGCAAGGTATTATGATGAAAAAGATATGATTGATATGAAAAATGATGTAGGTGCAAATTTTTATATTAATATATTATCAAAAGAAGAAAGTGCATGTTTGAATATATCATTGAAATTATTTTTAAGAAACTTATATGAAGGTGAATGGGAAGATATTGGAAAGTATCTAAGTACATTAAAGCAACAAGAAAGTTGGACAAATCAAAAATTTAAGAAAATTCGTAAGAAAGCCTATGGATAATTTTTACATGATGGATTTTTACGGAAGCATCCAAAGAAAAGAGAAGAAATACCACAATCAGTGATATGTGATTTAGAAGCTCAACGAAAGATTATCAAGGAATTTCATGAGAATTTGTAGGCAAGGCATAGAAGAATATGGCCAACTTTTATTAAATTGAAGGAAAAATATTGGTGGAAAGGCATATATAAAGATGTGGTTGATTTTATAGGATAATGTGAAATTTATCAATTTTATTCTAACATTTGATATCAAGATGAATTACATCTAGCTTATCCTCTAGCACTACATTATAAGTGGATAGTGGATTTAGTGTCAATGCCTATGGGACTTGGACAAATGAAATATTTGGTATTCGCATGTGAAGATTTATAAAATATGATTGAAGGACGAGCACTAAGAACAAAGAGTACTGAAAGTGTATGTCGATTTCTCTTGGAAGAAATTATTTGTCACTATGGTTGTATAGAAAAAATCACAACAGATAGAGGTGAATTGGATGCAAAAGAAGTAAGAGAACTCTTTGGTAGAATGGAAATTAAACTTTCTTTGACAACAACATATAATCCAAAAGATAATGGAAAGAGTGAGCATGGACATTCACCTATTGTTAAGACGTTAGTAAAAGCATGCAACGGCAAAGTACATGGTCAAAGCTACTACCATTTGCATTATGGATAGATCGTACAACTCATAGCACAGTAATTGATTATATGCCTTTTGAATTAATGTATAGACAAAAACCAATTATGCCAATAGAAGAACAGTGCTTACATGGAGAATATTACCTTAGAAGGATGATCTTAATAGAGAGGAGCTTTTAGCATTATGCATTCAATAATTGGAAAGAAGGCCTGAGGACATTGAAGTGGCAATAGGAAGGTTGAAAGAAGCAAAGGAAAAGAATAAAGAAAGATTTGATAAAATGTATTGATTATAGCCTAGAAAAATAAAAAAAGGTGATTGGATATTAGTCTATGATAATTGTTTGGACAATCAACATAATACATTATGAAAATTTTCTAAGCTTTGGTTTGGACCATATGTTGTGATAAAAGTCTATGACAATGGAATATATTTGTTACAAGAACTTGCTGGAATACAATTGAAGACACCTATAGCAGGCAAGCAAGTCAAGTTATTCAGACAAAGAAGAATATATATATATTTTGATGAAGAAAAAAATCTATTGAGGGATATTGAAACAAAAGAAGAAGAACAAATTGAAGATCAAGAATTTGACCAAGATGAAGAACATTTTATATCAATACAATAACAGACTTGGTGCATGTCAAAGGATGTATAAGTTCAAGGGAGATGGATGTTATGATGTAACGCAACTATTAGGTGAAAGAGTGTGGAAATAATATATCATAGAAGATCTTAGTTCAAAATATTGTAGCAAATTATCTTAGAAAAATAGATAATAGTAAAAAGGGAATAAAACTAATGGGTGTTAATACTGCCTTTTTTACAAATGAGCTTCTATTTATTTTGTAGGGCCATAAGTAAGGCAAAACAAAGTAAATTGGAAAATAAAATAATATAGGCATATATAAGAGGGAATTAAGAATAGATTATAGAAAAATTTACCACAAAAATCTCAAAAATAGATACTTGGAGAAGATCGGTTATGGTTCGGGGTGAGAATCTGATCCTAAGGCACAAAGCCACTTGCCTATAGCGGGTCAAGAGGCTTTTTGGAGATTGGAAGGTGGAATTAGAGAGCAGAGTAGAAGATCTTTCTTTAAGCATTAGTTAGAAGTGATTTGAGGTGGTAATTATTTTGTAATGGCTTTACAAAGTCAGGGTTGATTTTGAAAACTCTGATTTTGTGAAATATATTTGAGTTCATATTTTTTAGCATTCTGTAAGATTGGTTATAGATCTATATGTGATATTTTGTAAGTTGGTGTATACAATAGTGTTTGTAGGGTGCTATAAATTTGAAATTGATCTAATAGTTCAATCAAAGATTATTGAAGTTTATGTAGGTTGGGGTCTTAGAAATTGGAAAATTGAGAGTCAATTAGGTTTCCTAAGATTTCTAGCAATCTACTAATTGGATTAGAATGAAATTTATATATGTATGTAAAAGACTTAATTTCCTACATGCATGTGAAATATGGAAGCAATTGAATGGTATAAAAAGGAGATATTGGTACTAGACAACTAGCATTAAGGTAGAAGAAGGAGGCCGGCCGCCACTTCATTGAAATTTTGGGTTGAATTTCTTGCTGGTAAGTTCGATCCTCTTCAAATTTTTTGTACTTGCTGTTAATTTAGTTTTTAAGGAGTGTATAAATTTTTAAGCAAGATCAATGGTTTAATCAATAGTTATTAAGGTTCTAAAACTACCTTAGGAATTGCTTAGGGCTTGGTTAGGATTTGGTTAGGATTTAGGATTTAATTAGGATTTGTTTTAGGATTTAGTTAAGATTTGTTTTAAGGTGAGGATTTGACCAAAGTTGACTAGGATTTAATTAGGATTTGTCTTAGGATTGTTATGATTTGACCATGGTTGACTAGGATTTAGTTAGGATTTGTTTTAGGATTGTTAGGGTTTGACCAAAATTGACTTGGATTTTAGGATTTGTTAGGATTTGACCAGGATTGACTAGGATTTAATTAGAGTTTGTTTTAGAAATTAATTAGGATTTATTTTAGGATTTGCTAAGGTTTGACTAGAATTGAGTAGGATTTAGTTAGGATTTATTTTTGGATTATAAGGATTTGATCAAGGTCGATTAGGATTTTAGGATTTATTAGGATTTCACCAGAGTTCACTAGGATTTAATTAAGATTTGTGTTATGATTGTTAGGATTTGAGCAGGGTTGATTAAAATTTAATTAGAATTTATTTTAGGATTATTAAGATTTCTTTTAAATTTGTTAGGATTTGACCAAGGTTGATTAGGATTTAGTCAAGATTTAGTTAGAATTTGTTTTAGGATTGTTAGGATTTGACCAAGGTTGATTAGAATTTTAGAATTTGTTAGGATTTGATCAAAATTGATTAAGATTTAGTTAGGATTTGTTTTAGGATTTGTTAGGATTTGACCAAGGTTGACTAGAATTTAGTTAAGATTTGTTGTAGGATTTGTTTGAATTTGACGAGGGTTGTTTAGAATTTAATTTAGGTTTGATTAAAGATTATTTAGAGATTGATTAGAGAGGTTAGGACTTGTTATTGTTGTATATTTTTTTTTTATCTTCTACAGCCAAGTGTCCGGAGTATTCTCAAGCAAGACTTCATGATATACGACAATGGATGACTTTTATCCTCTGATAGTATCACATATGAAACCACGCCTATAGAAGTGTCATTCAAAGATCATAAAAGCCAGATTGTGTTCAACGTTGTCGGGTAGAGAGATTTGCCTTGGAAAAACATCGGATTCCTAGCTGTTATTAGAACTAGCAAGGAACATAAGAAGAAGCCATGCAAGTATCTTGTATATTTGTATAATACTTATTCAAGCTTCTATATTATACTTGTATTACACTTGTACAAAACTTATATAAATATAAAATATAATCCTTTATATAATATTTGTATAAATATTTATACAAATATTTTGTATAATACTTATAAAATAATTATATAAATAATTAATATAAATATAAGTATCTATGTTTGTATAATACATATAAATAGAATATGTATATACTCAAATATAGCTCAAAATTCAACTGCATATGAGAAATACAAGTTATACAATTAGTTGAAATTATATAAATTACTAAAAATTCATCCAAATGTCAAATCAAGCATGCTTATATTTTATAAAAAGCTATTAATATATTGTAAAATCTTTCAAAATTTCACAAATAGAGGTTTTATCATTTAAAAGTCATGGCTAATTGAAGTAAATATTTAAAAATTTCAACAAACTGTAAAGATAGCAAAGCTCTTCTTATTTCAGCTTTTGTTTTGATCACTTGTTTTCTTCAAATTAGACATGCAATAGTTTTTTGGAAAGCTCACTCTATCATCTAACTTATCTTCAAATCTTGCACATATACCTCTTAAACCTCAAATTTTATGGCTAGTTGAAACTACTCTTCAAATCCTAGCAATAATTTGCCCTCTTGCCACTTCATAGCTCATAAAACTCTTATAAAAGCTCCAAATATGTTGATTTTTATTTTTATGGAAAGCTTATATAAGCTACTATAAGCATCTAAAATACCAAAAATATTGAAGAGACTAACCAACTTAGGTGGTTGAACAAAATCTTTGCCTCTCTTTGTCAGGGGGCAACAGATTCTTTCCTACTCTCAAGCTGACAACTCTTTCTTCTAATTCCAAATACTTTAAGAAATACCTTGATAGAAAGCTAGTACAATTTTTTAAATTTTCTATAAATTTCACTAAGAAAGAATTGAAATCAAACTTGCAGTAGTAGCTCAAAGTTTCTGCCTTCACTTTTTAATAGCAGCACACCTCACTTCACTAAAAGAAGCATAACTTTTCCCTCACAATTTCAAAATAAGTAAGTGAATAGGCTTTGAAATCCTTAAAAGTTGAAAAATACACCTTCTAAATTTCATTACAAAAGCTTTTGTATCCTCAGAGCTATCTTTGTCCAAAAATCACATATCCCAAATTTAAAAACTCTAATTCCAGCAAGATGAGTATCCTCCCCTTTTCCTCCAATCCATGCCACGTCCACATGGGCAGCCAAAATTCTATTGGATAGGTCTTATTTATTCCATATTTTTCTTTCTTATCCCTTACAAGAAACCATGTTATCTCAAAATCAACAAGAAAGGTAAAACAACCTTTATCTTTCTTCTAACTACAAAAGAATCTATTCTTAGGTAAAAGTAAGATAGGAACAAAATAAATAGCCATCTTAATTTACTAATTAAGTGGCTAAAATAAATCCTTCTCTTATAATATCTTCCAAAATAGCCTCTAGCACTTACATATAGATAATAAAAATAAATAAAAAATATAATATTTTTACATACTACATATAAATGTAATATGACAATATTATCAAGACTCCTTCAAATCATATTATTTTTAGGTTATCTTAGTTGGAAAAGCATAATCCATCTATAGATTGAAGATCACAAAGAGTAATATTTTGGATAGAGATCCCTACAAAAAAAAATACATAAAATGCTCCAAAATAGTATGTCTTTATTTATTGGAGCAAGGACTTTCATAAAATTGGTTAAAGAAGGTACACCATTTTTTATTTATGCGACTCCAATTAAAGAAGATATGACTTCATTGGTAAGTATTCCAGAGTAATGTAATAAATTTCAAGATATTTTTTAGAAAAAAAAATGCTGATATATTGCTTCAATACTGACTATATGATTGTGCTGTAGATCTTCAAGAAGGAATGTAATCACCTTTTGGCCTAGTTTATAATCTTTCTCAAAATGAGCTTTCAATATTAAAAGATTATATTAATAAAAATCTTGTAAAGAACTTCATTAGGCATTCAAAATCTCTAGTAGGTATAACTATACTTTTTGTGAAAAAGAAGGATAGTTCCTTACGTATGATTATCAGGGATTGAATAAGATAACGATAAAGAATTGTTATCCACTATTGTTAATATTAAAACTTTTGGAACAAGTCGGCCAAGCCAAGATCTATAGTAAGATAGATCTCCGTGGAATATACAACCTAGTATGAATCAAGGAGGGAGATGAATGGAAGACCATATTTTGGATAAAATATAGATATTTTGAATATAATGTTATGCCTTTTGAATTAATAAATATATTTGCTATCTTTCAGTATTTAATGAATGATATATTTCAAGAATATTTAGAAAAAATTTGTAATGATCTATCTTGATGACATCTTGATCTATTCAAAAAAGCTGGAGGAATACGAGAAACATGTTAAGTTGATATTACAAAAGCTGCAAAATATAGGTTTGTATGCCAAATGAGTGAAATGTGTATTTTATCAATCTCAGATGGAATTTTTGGAATACATTGTATCTATTGAAGGTTTGATAATGGATCCTAAGAAGATAGAGGCGGTTATGCAATGGACCATTTCAAAGATTGTAAGAGACGTACAATATTTTCTTAGATTTGTTAACTTCTATCAAATCTTCATAAAAATTACTCTCAAGTTGCTGCCCCTCTTATGTGATTGATACGTAAAGACAAGTTAGAAAGGAGGCCTTAAGTACAAAAGACATTTCAAGATCTCAAGACGACGTTTATTACAATCCCAATATTGGTGTATCTAGACTTTACAAAGACGTTCTACTTGGAAACTGATACTTTGGATTTTACACTAGAGACTGTACTTTCAGAAATGGGTATAGATAACAAACTCCATCCTATTGCATTCTATTTTCAAAAGTTTTTTACTGCTCAAAATCAATTATGAAATCCATGATAAGGAACTTCTTGTTATTGTGGATTCTTTTGAAGAATGGTGTCATTTTTTTGAAGACACAATGTACCCTGTGATTGTATATACAAATCATAAGAACTTAGAATATTTTATGTCAGCTTGGATTCTTAATTACCACCAAGCTTGATGAAACATGTCGCTATCTTGATTTAACTTTGTTATCATCTATCATCTAGAGAAGCAACAAGGATTATCTGATGCTCTATCAAGGAAATCATATCTTGTACCAAGAATAGGAGAGGTAGCATTTGATCAACAATATACAATCTTGTTAAAACAGGAACAATTTCATCTCTGTTCTACCATTATATTAGTGTCTATTGATCCTAGTTTCCTGAATAAGGTGTATGTTGTAACCACTAATGATGCTTTGACCTTGATATTAAGCATCATATGAGAAAAAATACTGATAAGTTCAAATTTGTGGAAGACCTTCTATTCTTTGAAGGACGTTCGTATATTCTAGAAAAACCAATACGACTGCGCGTTCTTCAATCTCGCCATGACTTTCCAATTGCAGATCACTTTGGATTTAACAAGACCTTGGAACTTATTTCTCAAGAATTTTGATGGCTTCAAATGTAGAAGGTAGTGAAGGACTTTGTGCTCTCTTGGAACATCTATTCAAGGTTCAAAAATCCTCGACATCGCCCTTATGAACTCTTACAATCCTTGCTTGTTCTAAGATGGGTTGGTTCTCTATCTTGATGGATTTCATAATAGATCTACTGCCATTCAATTCATTGGATAGCATCTTTCTAGTGGTTGATTGATTTACAAAAATGTCTCATTTCATCCTTTGCAAAAACCTGCGTCTAGTAAAGAAACGGCAAGGCTTTTTTTTGATAATATATATTGATATCATAGCCTACCAAATGATATTGTATCCAATCAAGGATCCCAATTCATATCTAAGTTTTGAAAATGTCTTTTTAAAATATTAAAGGTGGATATTAAATTTTCTTTGGCTTTCCATCCTCAAATTGATGGCCAAAGAACAACAATCCAGCAACTGAAGGATTTGTAAAGCAACTTACACAATACCAAACAACCTTGAAGCTTCAATTACAAGCAGCTTAAAATACTTACAAGGCATCTATAGATAAATTTAAGAATCAATTGCTTATTTTTCATATTAGAGATAAAATATGGCTTCTTGGACGGAATATCAAGATCAAGCGGCCATGCAATAAATTAGACTATCAAAGATTGGAACCATTTTCTATCCATAAATAAATCAATCCGATGGCATATTGCTTGTAATTACCATCTATTGTGAAGGTACATCCAATTTTTCATGTCTCACTTTTAAAATCTTATAGAGAGTCGTATATTCCAGGAAGAATTCAACAATTGCCAACTAATATCAAAATTAAAGACCATGAAGAATATGAGGTGGAAAAGGTACTTGATTCACGACAAAGATGGAGTAAATTAAAATATCTTGTTTATTGGCAAGGCTATGACATTAATGAGTGCACATGGAAATTGGCTACAAATCTTACTAATGCGCTTCAAAAAGTATAGGAATTTCATCAATTCTATTCCCACCAATCCAAATGTATTTGATAATAAATTTTTTAGTGAAGATTGGTTTTAAAGAATGCTCATAAAGAAAGAAAGAGTTAAATTAAAGCCTTCATCAGAATGTAGTCATCTGTTCAAAGATAGAATAGAGCGATAGAAGCAAGTTAGTCACCATGTCAAACCTCCAAGCATCAACAAAAGAAGACATAGGAGATTTGTTTGCGATGCAAGCTTTGAATGATCCAATGCAATTTTCACAACCTTCAATTGAACAAAGTGAGGATAATTCATTTCAATATCAAGTACAACCTTAGTTGGAGCTATTAGGAATAAGATCCAACCATGCAAGTCTCAATTTCAATGCTAGAGCTTTATTAATTTTTCTTGAACTTAGAAAGGTGAACCCTTTTAGCCCTAAGATCTTGTTTGTAATGAAGATCAAATCTTTGGATGGGATACTTCAACAACGGAGGTACTAGCTCAAGGCCATTGGCATTTTTTTTGAGGACTAATAGAACTTATTGGCCAAAAATAGAAAACAAAATATATAGCCTTATTAATACAGCGTATTCTTGATTTCTTACATATATAGTAAGATTGAGCTCCTCTTCAAAGTCGTTGTTAAAGAAAGGGGTGATGTTAGGAATATATACTTTGGAGGTTCACAGAACCTTCTAGAATATTCTAAAAGCTTCTTGAGTTAATGGAAGTGAGTTGAGAAGCCTCTCGAGTTGGTGAAAGTCGGTTGAGAAGTTTCATAGTTAGTGGAAGGAGCTCAATAAGCTTTCCAGTTAGTACAAAGAACTCAAGAAGCTTTCTAGTTGATAGAAGCTGCTTGAGAAGCTTCTTAGTTTGATGGTAACTGCTCATGAAGCATCTTAGACAAGAGTATATATACAGGTCAAGGTTGAAGAGTTCTTTAATCTCAACAATGCATCTCTTGGAATTCTAACTCACCTTTTTTGATGTTGTTCATATACTCATCTGTTTATTTTAAATTCTTATTGATTTTCTTTTAGAAACCTTGTCTTAGTTCAAGATTCTTGTTTTGTATTCTTGTGTCCTTGACAAAAGTACAAATCCTATCTTCTTATAAATGAGATATCTATTTATTTTGTAGAAGCATAAATAATACAAATCAAAATAAATGAGATAAATTATTGATGTAGATATTTTTAGAAAAAAACTAAGAATAGATTTTAGCAAAAATTACTTCAAAATTCTAAGAATTGATATCCAAAGAGGACCAGTTGTGAATCTTAATCAAAATCAAACCTTGAGGCATAAAACCACATACCTACATTAGATAGAAAGTTCTTTTGCAAATCAAAGAGTGGTGTTTAGAAGCAAACTTTAAAAAGTTTTTTTGAGCATTATTGTGAGTGATTTAAATAGATATTGACTTTATAAGAGCTTTGCAAAATCAAGATTGTTTTAGATGACTCTAATTTTTGTGAGATAAAATGGAGTTTATATTTTTGCAAATTTTATAAGTTTGGTAGTAGATCTACAAGTGAAAATTTATGGATTCTTGAACATAGTTGTACTAAATATATATTATATATGTAAGCTTAATCAAATAGTTAGATTAAAGGTTATTAAAGTTCAAGTAGGAGGAGATCTTAAAAATTAGATTTTAAAGAATAGTAAGGATTTCTAAGATATCCAACAATCTATTAGTTGGATTGAAATAAAAATTATGTTTGTGGATGATAAATTTTATTTTCTACATATTTGTGAATTTTAAGAGAAATTAAATGGTATAAAAAGAAGATATTGGCACTAGGAGATTGGCATCAAGATTAGAGAAGGAGGTCGGCCTACACCCAAGCGGATTTTAGATTTATCTTCTATTTAGTAAGTTGAATATTTTTCAATGTTTTTGTGCTTATTTTCAACTTAGTTTTGGAAAGGTATATAAATTTGAGTCAAAATCAATAATCAAATCATTAATTATTGACATTTCATTCTATTATAGAAATTATTTAGGATTTAATTAGGAATTCATTAAGATTTAGGATCTAATTAGGATTGATTTAAAGTTTAGGATTTGATTAAGATTTGATTAGAATTTCTTTATGGTTTTTTAAAGATTCTTTAAAAAAAAATTTAATGAAGAATAAAATCCATTAAGAGGTGTTGAAATGGAAGAAGAAGAGCCAATTGAAGATCAAGAATTTGACCAAGATGAAAAACATTTTATATGAATATAATAACAAACTTGATGCATGCCAAAGGATGCATAGGTTCTAGGGGGATGGATGTCATGATATAATGCAACTATTAGGTGAAAGAATGTGAAAATAATATATTATAGAAGATCTTAGTTCAAAATATTATAGAAAAATAACTTAGAAAAATAAATAATAGTAAAAAGGGAATAAAACTAATGGATGTTAATACTGCCTTTTTTACAAATGAGCTTCTATTTACTTTGTATGGCCATAAGTAAGGCAAAACAAAGTAGATTGAGAAATAAAATAATATAGGCATTTATAAGAGAGAATTAAGAAGAGATTTTAGAAAAATTTATCACAAAAATCTCAAAATAGATAGCCGAAGAGGACTAATTATAAGCCAGAGTTGGAATCTAACCGTGAGGCACAAAATTGCATACTTATGGCGGATCAAGAGGCTTTTTGGAGATTGGAAGGTGAGATTAAAGAGCACACTAGAAGATCTTTCTTTAAGCATTAATTAGGAATAATTTGAATTAATAATAACTTTGTAATAGCTTTACAAAGTCAAGGTTGATTTTGGTGACTCTGATTTTATAAAATATGTTTGGGTTTACATTTTTGAGTATTTTGTGAGATTGGTTATAGATCTACATGTGATATTTTGTGGGTTGGTGCATACAATAGTATTTGTAGGATGTTGTGAATTTGAGATTGATCTAATAGTTCAATCAAAATTATTGAAGTTTATGTTGGTTGCGGTCTCAAAAATTGGGAATTTAGGATTAATTAGATTTTCTAAGATTTCTAGCAATCTATTAGTTGAATTGGAGTGAAATTTATATATGTATATAGAAGACTTAATTTTCTACATATATGTGAAATTTGGAAGCAATTGAATGGTGTAAGAAGGAGATATTGGCACTTCAAAACTAGCATTAAGGTAGAAGAAGGAGGCCAACCGACACTTGATTGAAATTTTGGATTGAATTTCTTGTTGGTAAGTTTGATCCTCTTCAAATTTTATATGCTTACTGCTAATTTAGTTTTTAAGGAGTGTGTAAAATTTTAAGCAAGATCAATAGTTTAGTCAATAGTTATTGAGGTTCTAAAATTGCCTTAGGAATTACTTAGGGCTTGGTTAGGGTTCGATTAGGATTTAGGGTTGAATTTAGTTAGGATTTGTTTTAGAATTTGTTAGGATTTGACCAAGATTGACTAAGATTTAGTTAAGATTTGTTTTAGGGTTTATTAGGATTTGACTAGGATTGACTAGGATTTAATTGGGGTTTTTTTTAGGATTTGTTAAAATTTAATCAAGGTTGACAAGGATTTTAGAATTTATTAAGATTTGACCAAGATTGACTAGGATTTGGTTAGGATTTGTTTAGGATTTGGTTAGGATTTGTTTAGGATTTATTTTAGGATTTATTAAGGTTTGACTATGATTGACTAAAATTTAGTTAGGGTTTGTTTTTAGATTTATTAAAGTTTAACTAGGATTTAGTTAGGATTTGTTTTAGAATTTGTTTTAGAATTTGTTAAAGTTTGACTAGAATTTAGTTAGGATTTGTTTTAAGATTATTAGGATTTATTTGGATTTGACCAGGGTTGACTAGGATTTAGTTAAAGTTTAATTAAAGACTGTTTAAAGATTGATTAGAAAAGTTATAACTAATTATTATTGCATATTTTTTTTATTTATTTTTTTTATCTTCTATAGCCACGTGCTTGGAGCATTCTCAAGCAAGACTTCACGACATGCAACACCGTCAAAACAATCTCTTGGCCAATCACCTAGAGAATTATTTTTTAGAACAAAACTTAATATATCATATTTCAAAATATTTTGCTTTTTAGATTATATTATTGATATCAAATCCAACCAAAGCAAATTGATAACTCTTTTAAGATTATACAAATATCTAAGTGTAATTGATACTATCAAAGATTTCCAATGCTATAATTCTATTTCAAATTTTTTTTGATATCCAAGGTTGTTTATTTTAATAAAACTTATCCACCAACACCCTAATCACCAAAACTTCATACTATTCTATTATCAAAATCTATAGCCAAATTAACTATCTCACTATTACTACCACCTATTAGTCTTCCTAGTCTAAAACTTTTCTTATAATCTACTCTCAGCCAACCAATCTCATCCATACTAATCTAGTTTTTCTTCCCCTCTTTTCCACTCTCACCTTATCTAATCTTGCCTAAAGCTAGTAATTCCATAATAACTACATACAAATGTAGCTTGATCCTTCATTCTGTCTTAGAATAACTTGCATTATTACATACATCTTTAAAGGTGTCTTATAGATCCATCCATATTAAGCGCACCTCAAAAGTCCATATAGATTTCATTCTTTACAAACTTCTAAAATACTTTATAAAAATAGTGGAAGAAGGTAAAAAATCTTTAAAATAGAATCAGGCCAAAATTGATGCCAAATGAATGCAAACTATGTAAAAAAAATATAGCTCTATTTTAAATAATAATATTTAAAAATTTGCCTATTGTTTCCCAAGTATCAAACTTATTATAATTTGATTGATTTTTAAACTAAAAATTGTCTTTGAAGGATCAAACATCTTCAAAGCAATGGTAGTAGCACAAAAAAATAAACAATAATAAGGTGTTGATTATTTTTACACCCACTATATAATAAAAATCTATTAAAATTATCATTACTTTAACAACTAAATTTGAATGGCTTATATACCACATAAATATAATCACAACATATTTAAATGGATATCTTAAAAATAGATATATATATATATATATATATATATATATATATATATCAACCACCAAGTTGTATAGTTCCAAATGTAGCACACATTATATACAAGCTTTATATAACAATCTACAACCTTTGTCAAAATAGTTGCTATTAATAAAATTATATCAATTTTGATTTACAAGGCTAAGATATAATAAGAATTAGTATAGATTCAAATATCTATTACATGCTATAAGGTGATTCCATAATTATTGTGATTTTATGTGCTGACAATGTTTTGATTACAAATTTAGATTCCAAGATGATATCCAACTTCAAACACGACCTTTGCTACTACTATAAGATAAAAGATTTAAACCTCATGAAAAAAAATTATGGAAGTATAAATTATTTAAATTACATATGATATATTTTTTTATCAAAAAAATTATTGTAAGTGTATTTTGACCAAATACTTATATTTCCATCTATAATATATTTTCTTACATGAGCAATACAAACTTTTAAAAAAAAAACTAGCACTCCTGTTACTGATGCATGATACTATCAACTATTAGTTGATAAATTATACTATCTCATAAGAATCCATTTTGACATAGGTTTTTTCACTTTACTTTTTAGTTGGTATATACACAACTTCCAAATTTAATACATAGAAGTAGTTGAAGAAATCATAAGCTATATTTAAAAAAATCCATCTTTTAAACTATAATTTCTATATGAGGTGGAGTTATACTTAGATGGCTTCTTATATGCAAATTATAATAAAAATCTTGACAATTATACATCAACCAATGCCTATCTTTTCTATCTAAGAAATGTCTCTATCTCATAGAATTTCAAAAAATAAAGTTATTCTTTTTACTTATCATGTAAATTAAAATATAGAATATTAGCTAAATGTATCTATAAGACAATCTAAATATATAACCTCATTTCAAAATTAAGATGTAATAATAAAAAATCTATAATATTATAATATGATAATCAAAATATAATTAAGATTATCAAAAATCTAATATTCTACAATAAAATCAAATATTTTAAAATTGATTGGCACTTCAATAGGTACAAAGTATAAGATAGGACCGTTGCAATAAAATTTATTAGAACCACCAATCAAATTATTGATAACCTGACTAAAGTACTAGATAGAATCAAATTTGAATATTATAAAATCTTCTTTAATTTAAGAATCCTTAAAAAAGTAATATTTATCCATTAGCAACTATACTTATTTCAAAAATTTCTTTATATTAATCCTTATATAAAAACTTTTGTATCTTCATCAGCTGAATCTATCTACCTATTTTTATAATTGGCCCAACTATAATAAATCTTTGAATATCTTCTAAGCCAAACAATATAGAATTTTAAAGAATAATTCACAACCATTGAGAAACTACAAGAATTTTTTGTACTTGGCCCTAAATCTTTAGAAGATGAAGTGCTATGATTAGATTATAAATGTCTAAGACAATTGCTAATCATTAATATCTTTGCATTTGACTCCATCAACAACCTGATCTTAGTATTTAATATATTTAATACTACACTAGCAATTTAAGGATATGACCTCCTATGCAATACTATACAATCAAAGGATCATAAATATCAAATTTCATCACCACCAAAAAAACAACACCAGATTAACAAATCAACTAATATCAAAATCACAACATATATACAAGAGATACTTGCACAGTCTACCAAGGACGCATTAGTTATAGAATATAATATTAATATTAGAAATAAAAATATAATATGCATTAAGATTTGTCTATCTATTATTCAAAACTCTACTAAGGCCAATGACAATGGAACTCTAAATTATACCCAATTTTACAAATTTTTTTAAGAATAATAAGACAATTCAAGGACATCAAAGAAATGAGTGCACTAAAAGAAGGGGAAGGGAGGGGGTGTTGTAAATTAGTCTTTATCCTCATTCATTAGATTATTATTCATACTTTTATATTGACTTTTGTAGAATTGCTAAATATATGTTTTATAGCTTTGATTATTTTAAATAAATTTTTTAATTTAAAAATTATATTTTTAGTTTTTTTATAAATATTAAGATTAAAAAAATATATAATTGATGTAAAAAAAACATTTTTGGAATTATTACTACAAATATAAATAAAAATAATTTTTCTCACATCATCTCTTATAAGAAACTAGTAGAAGCTTAGAAGATTCTTTGTTATATTTATAAAAATAAAAACCTCTCTAATATCATCTACAAATAGAAGGAACAAAATACTTCATAGCACACATGAACAAGGTGAAAGCACTTACAAGTTAACTTGCAATTATAGACAAGCCATTAAAAGATGCTAATATTATCATAACATTGCTCATGAATTTATAAAAGATGTATTACTATTTAATTATGGCTTTAAAGTCTATATATATTAAAGAACTTATTATAGACTATATAATAATAAGATTAAGCCATGGAGTGAGAAAAAAAAAAAAAAATGATCCTTCAAGTGAAGATTCAATAATTTATTCTTATCAAGGCAAAGAAAATTATTATAATTAATGAATTAATGTGAGAAATTGCTCCATTTGTAGAAAAATAGATCATTTTTTTTAAAATTGCTACAAAGACAAGAAAATAGAAAGGGAGAATACAAACAATATAAAAGATTAATTTTAAAGATATGATTATACATTTATGACTAAAAAAAAGACCTCCATGGTTGCCATGTCCATGTGAATTGTTGATTCAAATTGTATCAATCATATATTATTATATATGTGTTCATTTGATATTTATCTATTCAACATCTATCTATTTTTATTATTTGTATATAATATATTGATTTTAAATTTACATTACTTTTCAATAAGTATCTTAAATTCTTTAAACTTCTAAAAGCACTCATTCTTAGCTTTAAGAATATAGATCCAAATCTTTATTGAAAAATCATCATTGAAAGTTAAGAAATACCTTATTCTTCACATAGATGTAGTCTTTTGTAGGTCCTTAAATGCCAAAAACTATAATTTCTAATAATTTGATACCATGTATTGATATACTACTTAAAAATAAGGTCCTTTGCTATTTATATTGTATGCATCTTTTATATACAAGTTCTATTGCTTTTTGGTATGTTCTATGAAGATCTAAACAACTTATCATAGATTAAAGCACCTTCATGCTCTTCACATTGACATAACTTAATATGTTAATATGTTTATCTATTGAACATCTATCTATTATAATATCTTAATTTTTTGTTCAAATAATTTGATGTTTTCTTAAAAAATTAAGATATTATAAGACAAACTTCAATCTTATATATTCTACAATAAAATATAGTTGTTAAAAGAATATATCATATTATTATAGAAATAACAAAAAATATGCTTCATAATCAATCCCTTGATTATGAATATTAGAAAAAAAAATAATAGTGAATGCTATATATTCAAAAAATTTGTGTATAATAAACATCTTTAAATCAATGATACAAGAACAAGCATGAAATAAAATAAAAAAAAATCTTGTATTTTGCATATGAGGACTTTTGACTGGAATGTATATGCAAAGATAGCACAAATTAAAGAAAATGTGGTACATAAAGATTGGCCTTTCTATTTACAAGTGGTTGGCATTGATTTCTATAAGATCTTTGTACTTATTATCAAATTCATCAATATTAAAACCATTATTACAAGTGAAAAAGTAATAAATTAAAAAAAAAAACAAATAAATATGAAGATGGTCTATTCAAATAGAAAATTGAAAGAAGACACATATATAGATATTTATTCCAACCTCAAAGGTATTCCACAAAAATATCTCATATTGATTTAATTAGAATCTTATTTTCAAATCAAGCTTTGTTTTAATTTTTTGTATTGTTTAAAAAAAATTCTTCCATATTACATAACTTTGAAATATTATTGGCAACATTTATAAAAGCATTTGGCAAATATGATAAGATTTGTTTTGCTACAACTAAAATCTAAGTCCTTTGACAAAGAACATATTTTGTATCTATTTATGCTTTAGAATTTTGATAATTAGCATGTAACATCAATTGGAAATAAAGACATTGTCATGTGACATGATTTTCAATTTGGAAATATACTAGATACTTGATTGTAGAGAATTTACTTATAACTTATTGGCAAAACTCTAATAAGTGATTTATTTTTAATAAAAAATATAAATAATATAATATTATTATTAAAAAAATTATATTAATAAAAATCTCTTATATATAAATAGGTTTGTATATAAATTTTTTCTTTGGCATGTAGAAAAATTCTTAACACTCCTTTCTATGTAAAATCATAATTAATCAATTGTTGATAAATTAGATTTTCAATAATTTTTAAGAAAAATCACAATCTTCTTTCAAAACTTCATCTTCTTATCAAAGTTTTATTATAGCTCTATATATTCATTTTTCTACCTCCATAAAATCTTGGCTCCTAAAAAACCCCTTTAATTTATATAAAATGCTCAAGTTGCAATAAAATCCTTCAATAGCTTATTCACTTGTAAAAGATTGATTTCTTTTCAAACTTTAGAATCCAATAACTCATGATTCAACTATTTAATTTTTATCAAACTCCTTTAAAGTATAGATTATACTTTTAAACTTTATTATAAAAAAATTTAACTATAGATTTGCTTTTGATTGTCTGATATCTCAAAAATTCTAGCAGGTATTTAAAATCCTAGTTTATAGACACCTAAGCATTATTTTCTTCATATTTCAAAAATCCAAAATTTTAATGCCACAAAATTTTTGTATATAATTTTGTAATATAAAAATATACACTTTTAAGAATTTTGAGCTAAAAATCTATCAAATTACTTAAGATATAGCTCAAAATACAACCACTCATTAAACATGGTCACTTACTGCCTTTAGAATGCAAGTATTGACTTCATTTTTTAATATCTCTTTTATTCTAGCTTGGAATTCATTGAATTGTATATAAAAAGCATAGCCAAAAAAAATGTTCTTTTCAACCTTGGTTGCCAATCCTTTATTATTTTTTGTACATGTGAATTATATCTAAAAAAATGATTATATATACAATTTTGACACCTTAATTTTAAGCACCTATATCTCCTTTATAAAAATTCCAAATCATTCAATTTTTATTCCAAAAGCATAGCCAAAAATCCAAACTTGTTGATCCTAATCTTTGATATTTGAATTCCCTTGAAAAAAAACTCTAATCCCTAATAAGGCCTCAAGTAGCCTCCTTGAAGCCTATTGGATACAACTTTTGGCCAATAGGAGTAGAAATTTCTATCATCCACCTCCATTCATCTACACAAATGGCCTAACTACTCCTTTTTATATTAAAATTCTTTTTTAATTTTTTTTTAATAGGATTTATATAATATGTGTTCTAAATATCAAATAAAAAAAATAAAACATGATTTTAATAATTATTTCAAAGACATGAAATTACAAAGCAAGAGACTTGAACTAAAAAAAAGGTTTTATGAAGAAACCAATAAAAACTTAAATTAACTAGATAAATGTACAAACAATACCAAGAATGGTGAATTAGAATTCTAAAAGATGTATTGTCAAGATTGAAGAATTCTTCAACCTTGACTCTTATATATACACTTATTTAGGATGCTTCTTGAGCGGCTTCCATCAAATTAAAAAGCCTCTTAAGTAGCTTCTACCAATTGGGAAGCTTCTTAAGCTCTTTTGACCATTTGGAAGCTTCTTAAGCTCCTTCCACTAACTACGAAGCTTCTTGAGCTAATTTCACCACCTAAGAAGCTTCTCAACCAACTTTCACTAATTTAGGAACCTCTAGAATGTTCTAGAAGGTTCTTTAAACTTCCAAAGTATATGTTTCTAATAACACCCCCTTCTTTAGTAGCAAGTTCCAAGAAGAGCTCATACCTTTGAAAATCTTTTTACATACATAAAAAATCAAAAATACGCTATATTAATAAAGATATATATTTTTTATTTTCTATTCTTGAGCAATAGGTTCTATTGGTCCTCAAAAAAATTACTTATGGCCTTGAAATAATACCTCCATTGTTGAAACATCCCATACAAGGATCTGATCTTTATTATAATTTTCAAAACATCCTCTAAACAGGATCTCAAGTTTAGAAGGATTTATATTTTCAAGCTTAAGCAATATTATTAAAGCTCAAATATTGGAATTGAGACTTGCATGGTTGTATGTTGCTTGTAATGGCTCTAATTGTGGTTATATTTGGTACTGAAATATATCATCTTCACTTTGATCAATTGAAGGCTGTGAAAATTACATTGATTTGTTTGAAGCTTGTGTAATAAGTGAATCTTTTGAATCTTGTTCTGCTAAATCTTTCAATACTTGAAGGTTGGACATGGTTACTGATTTGCTCCTACTATTCTATTCTAATCTATTTTAGAATAGATGACTGCACACTAATGAAGGCTTTAATTTAACTCTCTCTTTCTTATGAATATCCCTTGGATTCAATCTTTACTAAGAAGTTATTATCAAATATGTTTAGGTTTGTAGAAATAGAATTGACAAAATTCTTATACCTTTTGAGGCACATTAATAAGATTTTTGGCTAATTTCTATATATGCTCATTGATATCATAGCTGTGCCAATGAACAAGATATTTTGATTTTTTCCATCTTTGCTATGAATCCAACAACTTTTTATAAGGATCCAAAAAGGAGATATAAAAAATTAGACGTATCTTTATAGAATATAGTAATTTCAAGCAATATACCATTGAATTAGTTTATTTTAGATGGAAAATGGTTCTAATCTCCAATAGTCCAACTTATCATATGGCCACTTGGTTTTGATATTTTGTTGAAAAAACCATATTTTATTTCTAATATAAAAAGCAAGCAATTGATTTTTAAAATTATTTACAAATGCCTTGTAAGCATCTTGAGTTGCTTGCAATTGAAGCTTCAAAGTTTTTTGGTGTTATAATAGATGCTTTACAAATCCTTCAATTATTAGATTATTATTCTTTGGCGTATTCCATAGATCAAGTTTTGAATGATATCTATAGTTGGAGTAAAATGGTATTTGCTGAGTTGAGGCATGAACTATATTATTATATATAAAATCCGCTAATAGTAGATACAAGATTCAATCATCTTGTTAGTGATTGATGCTATATTGTAAATACTATTCCAAAATTTGGTTAATTTGTTCTATTTGTTTGTCAATTTGAGGATAAAAAGCCGAAGAAAGTTTAATATCCACCTTTAATATTTCAAAAAGATATCTCCAAAATTTAGATATAAATTAGGATCTTAAATTGGATACAATATCATTTGATAGGCCATGATATTAATATATATTGTTAAAAAAGAGCCTTGTTGTTTTTTCATTAGATGCAATTTTCTTGCAAGGAATGAAATGAGCCATCTTTATGAGTCAATCAACTACCACAAGGATGTTGTCTAATGAATTAGATGGCAGTAGATTTGTGATAAAATCCATCAAGATAAAAGACCATGATTGTCTTAGAATAGGCAAGAGCTGTAAGTGTCTCTAAGAGCGATGTTGAGGATTTTTGGACCTTGAATAGATGTTGCAAGAGAGCACAAAGTCCTTCACAGCCTTCCACATTTGAGGCTACTAAAAATCTCAAGAAATAAGTTTCAAAGTCTTGTTAAATCCAAAGTGATCTGCAGCTAGGAAGTTATGGCAAGATTGAAAAACATATAGTTGTATTGGTCCTTTTGAGATATACAAATATTCTTCAAAATATAGAAGGTTTTTTTCAAGCTTAAACTTGTTAGCATTTTTATTGAAATTGCACTTAATATTAAAGGCTAAAGCATTATCAATGGTTGCAATATGCATCTCATTGAGGAAATTAGAATCAATAGATGCTGATGTAATAGTAGCACAAAATCGAAATTGCTCCGGCTTTAATAAAGTTGTATATTGTTGATCAAACGTTGCCTCTCCTATCCTTGGTATAAAATATGATCTCTTTCATAAAGTATCGGACAATCTTTGGTGCTCTCTAAGTTAATAGGTGATGACAAATTTAAACCAAGATAACAATATATTCCATTAAATTTGACAATAATTAAAAATTCAAGCTGACATAAAATATTCTAAATTCTTGTAATTTATATATATAATCATGGGATGTATTATTCTTTTAAGAAAATGATGCTATTCTTGAAAAGTATCTATAATAGCAAAAAAAAATTTATCATGGATTTTATAATTAATTTTGGTAGTAAAAAATCTTTAAAAATAAAACATAATAGGATGGAGTTTGTTGTCTATGTCCATTTGTGAAAATATGGCCCTTAGTGCAAAATCCAAAGCATCGATTTTTATATAGAATATTTTTGTTAAATCTAAATTCACCAAAATTTGAGCTATGATAAATGCCATCTTGCGGTCTTGAAATGCCTTCTCTGCTTAAGGCCTCCATTCCAACTTGTCTTTGCATGTCAATCAAGTAAGAAAGGCGACAATTTGAGAGTAATTTTTAATAAAGATCTAATAGAAATTAGCAAATCCAAGAAAATGTTATACATCTCTCACAATCTTTAGAATGGCCCATTGTATAACTACCTCTACCTTCTTGGGATCCATCATCAAATCCTTGGTAAATACAATATATTCCAAAAATTCTATCTTTAGTTGATGAAATACATATTTTTCTAGCTTGGCATATAAACTTGTATGTTACAGCTATTATAATACCAACTTTGCATGCTTCTTATGTTCTTCTAGATTTTTCAAGTAGATCAAGATGTCATCAAGATAGATCACCACAAATTTGTCTAGATACTCTTAATAGATAACATTCATTAAATGCTGAAAGATAGCAAGTACATTTGTTAGTCTAAAAGGCATGACATTATATTCAAAATGTTTGTACCTTGTCCAAAATGGGATCTTTTATTTATCTCCCTCCTTAATCTATACCAAGTTGTATGTTTGTCACGAACATAAGATTTACTCCAGTAAATTATCTAAGTAATATAGACCAATAGAAGTAGGTAAAATAAGTTGATTTGATAATATCTGATAGAAAAGCTTCCTAGAAGCTTCATAGATGCGGAATCACCTTTATACATGTCTATAGGTGATTGATAGATTAGAAACTTGGTCAACAAGCTAGGCATAGGCGCATGTTTATAGCTTATAGACAATTTGGCAGTATATTCTGTGTTGATAGCTTGCGGAACAAGTCAAGTACGTGGCACACATGTGAAAAACTTATCGTACAAGTTTTACATGTGTCTTGCAAATTAGACATGTGTATGAGGTCCTATAGAATACCGCCATATAGCTCTTAGTTAGATAGTATTTATAGAAATAAGAGTGAAGCCCATTTCACTCTTGTCAACTCCTTTCCTGATCCTAGTGTAGTTTCAAGAGTCTTGATGTTTTCTAGTCTTTGGCGATAGCCATTCCAATTTCTTTTGAATACTCTGTTTAACACATCAAATTCCGCCAGGCTGTTTTGATATAATTTTATTAGATTATTTATCTTTTTGGTTGCCTTATTGGCAGCGGTTGGCAATCTGTATAATATCGAGGCTTTATATACGGATTAAAAGAGTGGATTATACTTTCTTTTGATAAGTTATAAGCGTTTTAAGTTATGGAATATAATACAAAGCCCGATATTGTTACAGAATTTTTCTTTTAGTGTTGTTTTACATTTCTTGAGTGAAAGTGAGCGTCTTCTTATTCTTCCTCATAAATGGTAGAGCTTGAAATCACAAGTACGATGGCATAAAATCGAAAACGAATGGAAATTCAATGCTTACCGATCGTGACTTAATTTGGCATAAGAATGTAAAGATTAGCAGGAAGTGAAGATATAGAGATGGTTGGAGGTGCGTCAATATCTACACCAAATCATACTACTTCACCTATGATGGAGCACCGTTCAAGTATTAGAAAACCAAAAATTAGTTTGCTTGAGAAGTTTGATGGCACAAGATCTAAATTTCAAGAATTTATCAATCAAGTACAATTGGTGATTGAACTCCAACCTCAAAGTTATCCTACGTAAGGATCTCAAGTTAGATTTATTGAAACGTTACTTTCGGATTCTGCTTTATAATGGTTTTTATCTTTTCTTGAACGACGTGATTCAATATTGGATAATTTGGAGGTATTTTTAGCTGAATTTCAATCTATGTATGAAAAACATGATGCAATTCATGTTGCAACCAACAAGATTCACATCCTACGACAAAGCAATCAATCAGTGTTGTTATACGCTTCACAATTTTGACAACTAGCGACTAATATCAAGTAGGATGATGCTGCACTCATCAGCCAATTTCTCTACGGATTACAATATGAGATAAAAAAATTAATGCTCAATTTATCCGATCTTCAAACATTGAGTCAAACAATTGATTTTGCTGTGAAGTGTGACAATCGACTCTTTGAGTTTTGATCCGAGAGTTGTACAAGAGAGCCTCAATGTTATTATTTAATTGCAACATCAACGTCTTTACAAAACGTACATTCGGAAATAGAAGACATGTAAATTGATGCGGTATATTTTAAACCTCTTACTGAACAAGAGAAGATTTGACGTCGTCAAGGAGGATTATATTTATATTGTGGAAAACCTAAGCATGCTACTCAACATTGTCCGAAGAAATGACACAATTATAAAATGAGGAGTACGGCTGTCAAAGAAGACAACATGTCGGAAAATGAATTTGTCCAGCTACAATAGGGACCGTGCAGCTGGAACCTTGTACAATTCCTAATGAAGGTCCTATTCTCTCCTTAGAATCCTCTCTTTGTTTTATAATAGATATATATTTAGGACCAACAAACTATACAGCCTCTGCCTTATTAGATTCAGGAGCCTCACCATGCTTTTTAGATGAATAATTTGTTAAGAATCGTAAAGTATCTTTAGTACAAAAAACTAAACCCGTACATATAGAAGTCATAGATGGTCATCCATTGTCTTCTAGAGATGTCACTCATGAAATCCGTCCTATAAAAGTAACAATAGATGGTCATAATAGCTACGTAGCCTTTAACATAATTAAATCTTTGTTTAATCCAATTATTTTAGATTTATCATGGCTAGAAAATATAACCCTCAAATAGATTGAAATTCTCGTAGATTTGACTTTTTTCAAAACATTATTAAACATCTTGTTGACCAAGTAAAAAGCTATAAGCCTAGTATAATAAAACCCATACTTATAGGTGCAAAAACTTTTATACATGTAGCAAAAGAAGGATCAACTTTTGCTATTTATGCCACACCCGTTTCTGATGGTGGAAAGACTTAAAGTGGCATTCCAAGCCAATATATGGATCATTGCGGATGTGTGTTGACTATTGAGGACTCAACAAGATCACAATCAAGAACAAATATCCATTACCTTTGATATCAGGACTCCTTGACCAGTTCAATCAAGCTAAGATCTATACAAAAATAGATCTAAGAGGAGCATATAATTTAGTACGCATCAAAAAAGGAGATGAATGGAAAATTGCATTTCGAACCAGGTACGGACATTTTGAATATAATGTCATGTCTTTTGGACTTACAAATGCACCAGCTACTTTTCAACATCTCATGAATGATATTTTTCATGAATTCTTAGACAATTTTGTCGTCTGCTACCTAGACAATATTTTGATCTATTCTAAGAATATAGAAGAACATGAAGTACATGTTCGTCAAGTATTATAAAAACTTAGAGATGCGGGATTGTATGCCAAGATGGAAAAGTGTGTATTTTACACTACTCAAGTTGATTTTTTAGGATACATCATTTCAAATGATGGTCTCATGATGGATTCTAAGAAAGTCTAGACAATCATGAATTGGAAGATTCCAAAGACGGTAAGAGATGTCCAATGCTTTTTGAGATTTGCCAATTATTATCAGATCTTCATCAAAGACTTCTCTCATGTTGCGGCTCCACTTACACGTTTGACTTGTAAAGACAAACTCCAATGGAATCAAGAAGCGGAAGTAGTATTTGAAGCTTTGAAGATATTATTTGTTTCTGCACCAATCCTGTATCGTGTAGATTTTTCTAAGGCGTTTTTTATGGAAATAGACGCATCAGACTTTGCCTTGGGTGCGGTTTTGTCACAAATGGAAACAAATGACAAACTTCATCCAGTAGCTTTTCATTCAAGAAAATTCTCAACAGCCGAGATCAATTATGAGATCCATGACAAAGAACTTCTTGCAATCGTGGATTCTTTTTAAGAATGGTGTCATTACCTACAAGGCGCCTCTAGTTTAGTCTCCGTGTATACGGATCACAAGAACCTGGAGTATTTCGTGTCAGCACGCGTGTTGAATCGTTGTCAAGCTCTTTGGAATATGTCTTTGTCAAGATTTGAATTCATTATCACTTATCGGCCAAGAAAACAACAAGGTTTGTCCGATGCCCTTTCTAGACGTTCTTATTTTGCACCAAAAGAAGGAGATGCAGCTTTTGAGCAACAAAGAACGTCCCTCTTGAAATTGGAGCAATTTCATCTTCGAGCAATGAAATCAACATTGACTGTTGATTCAACTTTTCTCAAGCAAATTTAGTCAAGTATGTCCTCAGACCCTCTTGTTCATGATATCAAGAATAATTCTTCCAAGTCTCATGATTCTTCTAAATTCGAGTTCAAGAACAATCTACTATATTTCAAAGGACGTCTATATGTTCCAAAAGGAGAAGCACGTTTACGTGTTCTTCAAGCATGTCATGATTTTCCAATGGGAGGACATTTTGGATACAACAAGACTTTGGAACTTATATCAAGAGATTTTTGGTGGCTTCAAATGTGGAAGGCAGTCAAAGACTTTGTACAATCATGTGATATCTGCTCAAGATCCAAAACTCCTCGTCATCGACCTTTTGAGCTTCTTCAGCCATTACCTATTCCAAAACAACCATGGTCTTCTGTTTCTATGGATTTCATCACAGATCTTCCAAGTTCAAGATCTTATGACTCTATATTTGTGATAGTAGATCGGTTCACCAAGATGGCACATTTTGTGCCATGCACAAAATCTATCACAAGTGAAGAAATAGCTAAGCTTTTCATTGATAATATCTATTGCTATCATGGGTTACCTAAGGATATTATATCGGATAGGGGAACTCAATTTGTGTCAAGATTTTGGAGAACCCTTTTTAAAATCTTAAAAGTGGACATAAAGTTATCTTCAATTTTTCATCCTCAAACTGATGGACAAACAGAGCACGTGAACCAAGTCTTGGAGTAATACTTAAGATGTACCATCAACTACCAACAAGATGATTGGATAATTCTTCTGCCATTGGCAGAATTTACTTATAATAATATGATATATTCTTCAACGTAACAAACACCTTTCTTTGCCAATTATGGTTATCATGCACGACTTGATACTTTGGACTTTTCAAAAGTTGATAATCCGGCAGCAAAAGATTTGGCAAATCGTTTGTCAGAGCTACATGCAATAATGAAGGTACAATTAAAAGAAACTCAAGAACAACAAAAAACAAATGCAGATGTGTATCACAAGGAACAACCACAATTCAATGTGGGGGACAAGGTATGGTTACTTCATCGCAATATCAAGACTACTTGTTCTTGTGATAAGTTGGACTATCGTAGGCTTAGACCTTTTCCTATTTCTGAACAAATCAATCTAGTTGCATATCGATTACACCTACCGGAGTCCATGAAGATCCATCATGTATTCCACATGTCATTACTAGAGCCATACAAGATAGTGGATATATAGAGAAGAAGACAAATGCCCTTGCCTCTTATAGAAGTAGACAACAATGAAGAATTCGAGGTTGAAGAGATTTTAGATTCAAGACGGCGCCAAAATTGACTGGAATATCTTGTGCATTGGCAGGGATACGATATTAGTGAATGCACATGGGAGCCATCAAAGAATCTAACAAATGCATCAATAAAAGTCAATGCATTTTATAGATGACATCTGTCAAAATTAAAATTAAAAATTAAAAAAATCTTTGCTATAAAGCAAAGTAGGTTCTATAGAGGTTTCATCCTACCTTGTATCATTTTTTGTCATTTTTTTATATTTGTTTGTGCTAAAGAGATGGAAGATCAACAACCAGCAAATTTAGCTCGAGAGCTATCATTTGCTGATTTACCGGACAAGACATTACGACTATCACAACCTTCAAGACGACGGAATAGAGATGAAGACCCTCAAGAACGATATGTCCTTCCTCAGATTGATGGCAAAATACAACGTGTTTGATATCACGACCTTCGAAGAGACTCCCGATGTTTGGTGATACTTTTAGAGGTAGGAAGTACTTCTGATGGTGTTCCTAATATTTTTTTTGAAGGGAGTTATAAAAGCCTCAACAATGATCAAATAACAAGGTGGTCCTCTCGCCGTGGTATGGGACATTATCGATGGCTGAAAAGACCTATCAACTATCTTCGAAGAGAACAAAGATCAGAGTATGTGGCAAGCACAATTCGACGTATCCTGGACTTCCTCAACATATAATCACCGCTCCTCATGGAACTCATGCCTAGATAGGGGGATAATGTCACAAACATAAGATTTATTCCAATAAATTATTTAAATAATATAGACCAATAGAAATAGGTAAAATAAATTGATTTGATAATATCTGATAGAGAAGCTTTCTAAAAGCTTTATAAACGTGGATTCACCTTTATACATGTCTATAGGTGATTAATAGGTTAGAAACTTGGTCAACAAGCCAGCCACAAGGTACACATGTTGGTAGCTGGTGGAACAAGCTAGCCATGTGTCACACATGTTGATACCTTGCGGAACAAGCCAAGTACATGGCGTATGTGTGGAAAACTTGTCGTGCAAGTTTTACATGTGTCTTGCAAATAAGACATGTGTATGAGGTCCTATAGAATACCGCCATGTAGCTTTTAATTAGATAGTATTTATAGAAGCAAGAGTGAAGTCCTCTTTACTCTTGTCAACTCCTTTCCTGGTTCTAGTCTAGTTTCAAGAGTCTTCATGTTTCTAATCTTTGTCAATAGCCATTCCAATTTTTCTTTGAATATATATACCTTCTTATTCTTAACTTGTGACTTTATTTTGATACAATTTTCATTAGATTACACATCTTTTTCTTGTTCATATCCTTAACAATGTTCCACAAAGATCTATCTTAATATAAAACTTGGCTTGGCCAAATTATTCCAAAAGTCTTGAAATTAATAGTAGTGGATAATAATTCTTCATCATTATCTCATTCAATTTCCAATAATTAATACATATATGCAAAGAACCATCATTCTTCTTCACAAAAAATATAAGTGTATCTATTAAAAACTTTGAATGTTTGTAAAGTTCTTTACAAGATTTTCATCAATATAATCCTTTAAAGCTGAAAGCTCATTTTGAAGAAGATTATAAATTGGACCAAA
>JAWRVF010001462.1:0-67536 GCA_036785485.1 Physcomitrellopsis africana | reverse complement strand
AAACACTGGGTCTTGTTTGCCTCTAGTTTCTTAAGTGTAAGATAAGATTCATAAAGTTCATAAAATTAAAGAATTTACATAAAAACATACTTTATTAACCCTAACATATTCTGCCTTTAGAAACCCGCCCTCAAATTTGTCCATAAATCCTAGGATATCATATCAATTGTAGCAAAATTTGGACACAAGGTACTTAAGAGAGTAAAGAAGCAAACCCCATAAACCTTTTGATTATAGCTCATGTGGTTAGAGAGAACCATGTTGTCAAAGTAATCCCTCCATGCTGCCTTTGATTCTAGACCCCCTTTGCTTCATACCTTCATTGCTCTTCATTAAAAAGACCTAAGTGCTGAAATTTGGTAGGCTTATAGCTTGTATCATGTTGTAAACATCCTTCAAATACTGCTCCAAAAGTCTTCTCCAAACTTGAGTTATAGATTCCATCCTTCTTCTTTAATTTTGCCTTCTAACAACTCTGGATCTGACCACAACATTCCTCATAACTCCTCGAATATAACTCCAATAGCAATCAGTTTTTTACACAACTTTCACGACTCATATCTCCCTTGATACTTAATGAAAAGACATGAGAATTGTCTCTATGAGTTCTTTATCTTGTCTATTACAAACCCACAAAAACTCGCACCTAAAATGCTCTCTAAGCTTCTGCTACACACAAAAACGTATACTGCCTATCAAAAAGAAATCCTATCTCTCCAAAAAAACTCTCCTCCTTCTTCTTCACGACCCTTCCTTGTCATCTTCCTCCTGGTCTTCTTTATCCTCTTGGTCAAAAAGACCTCTTAGCCCATGTCTTTTCCACTTCCTCAACCTTTTCTTTTTTACTAACTTGAAGAAATTTCACTTTTCATGATAAATTTCCATTGTATCTTCTTACTACAAATTTTCTATCAACCTTTCTTCTAATCTTAATCTTTTTATTTTAATGCATTCTTTTATGTTTTTCACACTATGTTTTGATTTACAACACGACAACGTTACTTCCGATTTGCATGACTAGTCCATATTAGGACCCAAAACCGACCATCAACCGTCTTTCTAGCCATCATGCACCTTCATTAAAGAAAAGCTATCATGAACAGGTACACCTTCTTCCCTCCAATTTGAAAACCCGTCTCGGATTTATATAAAATAAAGACGTAAACGGTTGCCGTTAACTAGGGTGGTAAATTGAGTATCCATAAATTCTTTTAATTGAACTGAACCATTAGAAAAGGCTTCAATTAGTCGATAAGGTCCATGCCAACAGACTTGGAATTTTCCCGGAAAATGGTGAAAGTGACTATCATAAAGAAGCACCAGATCATTGGGCATAAAAGATTTAGGACGTAATTTACTATCATAATAATTCTTCCGACGACGCTGTGTAGCTTCCATAGTTAAAAGAGCCGTAGCCCTAACTTCATCCAATTTTTTTAATTGTGCTAACCGATGGTGGAGGGATTCCTTGTCACCGAGACGTTTATTCAATGCAATTCGTAAACTATGAACTTCCAATTCAATTGGTAATATTGCCTCTTGCCCATATACCAATTGGAATGGTGTGGAATTGGTAGTCACTTTATACGCAGTACGATATGCCCACAAGGCTACAAACAATTTTGTATCCCAATCCGTTCTCATACCAGACAATGTTTTCATTAAAATTTTACACAAAATATTGTTGGTCTTTTCAGTCTGCCCATTGGCCCGAGGATGATATGGGGTTGTCTTCCAATGCTTGATCTCGTATTTATCTGTCAAAGCTGCAATTGTAGAATTAATAAAATGGGTTCCACAATCACTAACCAATTCTTTGGGACACCCAAATTGAGTGATAATGTTCTCATATAAAAACGTGGCTACAGTATCGACGTTATCAATTTTTGTTGCCATCGCCTCCGCCCATTTTGTCACATAATCCATCGCTACCAAAATATATCTTTTTTGTCCATTACGCAAGGTTGGTGCGATTGGTCCTACAAAATCAATATCCCATTTCTCAAACGGTGCTTGTACTAAAATTGGTACCAACAGCATGGTAGAAGTTTTTGTAGGTCTACCAATACGTTGATAAGGATCACATCGTCGGACGTATTGATGTGCATCTGAGAATATTGTTGGCCACCAATATCCCGCCATTAAAGCTTTGCGGGCAGTGCTGTCACCGATAAAATGCCCTCCACAACTATCCAAATGACATCCTTCCAATATAATACGTACTTCACTTTGAAAAATATAACGACGTAGAATTCCGTCTCTCCCCTACTTATACAAAGCGTCTCCAATTAGCGTATACGAAGCACTTTTCAAAATCAAGTGTTTTTTAAGTTTCTCACTATATGTAGGTGGAAATGTCTGAAATGTCAGATACTGGATCAATTCACTATATTCTGGGGTGATCACGTCGACAACAAATAATTCCGCATCAGGAAGTGCATCATTGATAGGTTCGTTACCAAATATATTGAACAATCGAGATAAATGATCTGCATTGGCAGGTTTCTTTCTTGGTCAAATATTAATAGTAAAATTAAATTCTTGAAGGAGTAACACCAACCGAGCGATGCGTCTACTCAATTGAGGTTTATTAATCATATACTTAAGAGCATCATGATCAACATGAAATACAAATGGATAACCAAGCAAATAATGCCAAAATTTTTGGATAGAATAGATCATACCCAAGGCTTCCCATTCAGTCGTAGTATAATTTTGTTCTGTAGCTACGAATTGTCAACTAGCATAATAGATGGGATGATCTAAACCCTTTTCATCTTTCTGCCTAAACACGGTTCTTATAGCAACATTCGAGGGATCAACATAAACATGAAAGGGTTTTGTCCAACAAGGTGCAACAAGTACTCATGCTGACACCAATTTTCGTTTTAACTCCTCAAACGCAACTGTACATTCTTCAGTCCAAATTGGACCAGATCCATCTGGTGGCGGTTTCTTTAAGAGATTTGTTAATAGTTGACATATTTCTGCAAATAAATGAATGAATCGCCTATAATAGTTGACATGGCCTACGAAACCCCGAACACCACACATTGTTTCTGGCTTTAGTAAAGCCAATATACGAGTAACTTTATCTGGGTCACTAGCAATATTGGCCACGGAAATGATATGTCCCAAAAGCTTTCCTGATGGTACGCCAAATTGACACTTCTGAGAATTCAAAGATATCCCATATTTATCACATTGGTCCAAACAGTTACCAAGACGTTCGAAATGATGCGTTGTTGTACTGAATGTGTAAAAATCATCCAAAAATATTTCCATCGACAATCATAAATAATCTTGAAATGCTTGCGTCATTATCCTTTGAAATGTGGCCGGGGCATTACATAACCCAAATGGCATCACTTTATAAGCAAATGTGCCCCAATCTTTAGTAAAAGTAGTCTTCAATTGGTCCTCTTCTGTAATTTTTATTTGATTATAACCCGGGAATCCGTCTAAAAAATAATAACATTCATGCCCAGCTATTGCATCCAGTATACTATCTGTAAAAGGTAAAGGAAAATAATCTTTCTTAGTAGCCGCATTTAATTTACGGAAGTCCTGACAGATACAGATTTTCTCATTTTTCTTCGATATTATCACAATTGATGAAATCCATTCACTATACGGGACTGGATATATGAAGCCCACGTCTAATAGTTTATCTACTTCCTCCTTGACCATGAGAGAATATTTTGGATTAAGACGGTGTTGTCTTTGACGAACTAGTGTAGCATCTTCCTCTAAGGTAATTCGATGCTCACAAACTTCGGCAGGAATACCTTTTAAATCCGCATACGTCCAAGCAAAAGCAGATTTATGATTAAGAAAGAATTCTTTCTAATTTCTTAGCTCTATATCCATAATATCGGTGTATACTTTGATAATCTGGGGTGTTTCATTGGAACCCAAGTTAATGGATTGGCACACAATTTCCTCATTAACCCCCGGATTGATTTGCCCCACCTGCTCTGAATCCTTCATATGGGCCGGCAAATTGGACTTATCCAATTCTGGTTCCAATGTACCAACTTCATTTACTGCACAATTATTCATTCAGTTCACGATGACATCGTCAAAATTTACTGCATCCTCCTCATCTAAAAAATATTCCCCTAGACCTCCATATTAGTATAACATGCCTGGCTTTCGCATGTGAGTTGGATCCTTAACAACTTGCATCGCATTATTAACTTTGTCATACTCTGCCTGAAATTGGCCCTCATCTTCAGATGTTGCTTCTATGCCTCTAATTTGCGACTCCCCATGATATTGAACTGGGTACATCTGTAAAACAATCTTGTCATTACCCTCCCCAATAGTTAACGTTCCACGGCCCCAATCATTCTTAGCTTTAGCCTGATATAGCCATGGCCGACCCAATAATATTGGATATGATAGAGTGGAACTCTGTGATCGAAAAATAATATAATCAATTTCATATGTAATTTCCGTGATTACAATATTAATATTGCATAAGATACCCATTGGTTTTATCCTACTATGATCTGCCATTCTCAATACCAATGTCGTGGGTACTAATTGTTTTAAATCCAACTCCTCCATTGTATCGGCGTTCATTCAGTTCACACTAGAGCCACCATCCACTTGAACTCTAATAATGAGAACACCATCAATTGATACATCGATAGTTGGTGCTCCCGAATCGGGATTCAAACTAATTTCATGAATTTCTTTATTACGAACTCTATGTCGTATTAACGAGGAATTCAATGTAGAACGACATTCAGGTGCAACTGCTAACAATTGCTTCATGGTAATAGAAGGTTTAATTTCATCCAAATCTTTCATAATATCATATGGTTTCATATTGGCAATGATTCCTAGTGGCCTCTTCTTTTTTATGGATTTTAATTTCATCCCTTGAGATAATTTTCTTACAAAGTTCGGAACTAGAACTGCTGCATGGACTTTGTCGTAATTCTTGTCCATAAGAGGATCTTTTAATAGATAAGATGGCTCTCGGATCTTCGCAGATATTGGTATTGGTTTCGGTTGAACCATTATCTCAGGGCTAAGATTATTCTCAAGTTGCACAGATAAATTGGATTCTCGCGTTGATAATTCCTTTGATATTGGTATTAGATTTGAAGCATCATTCAATGATTGACATTGGTCCGCTACAACTGATACTTCCAATTGTTGAATTGGATCTTTTCCCTTTTGCTGGGCCCAAGTAAGTACTGCACGGACGCATTCCACCCGATTTATCGAAGAATCTTGTGATACTCGAATATTATCCTCCATCTTACTTTGCAACTGAATACGCTGATCTCAATTATTAACATTTAACAAAGCGTTGCACTGCTCGTAAGTATATCCAGATTGCTTATAATTTCCACATACTGGAGCGTAATCATCATTGGCTCTAGGATTGGGACATTCACTAGCATAATGTCCTAGCTGTCTGCAATGATAGCATCTAAGTAGTCTTCTTCCTCCTCTATCTGGTATATAGGGTGTCTCAACTGGTATATATCGGCTAGGCTTATTCCAGGTTTGATGAGTAAAGGATCTTGGTCGACCAGTTGGTATTGTAGGATCTGAAATTGGGTTTCGAATAGGAGGATATTGGGGTTGTCCTTGCTGATTTTGTCCAAAACCTTGGAAATTGGAGTCACCTTTTTAGTTATACTCAGAATTTTGAAAATTATAGAAATTTCTATTTTGTTTAATAGGACAATTTCCGTTCCAGCCAAACCTATTTTCACTCTGAACTTGATTAACATCCCACGAAGTTGATTGATTGCCTAACTGATGTTGTCTTCTTAAATTCCAGCAATTTGTGGTTATATGCTTACCTCCACAAAAGGTACATTGCACCGTCATTTGAGGTGGTGAAGGGCACTCCGTTATTAAATGGCCTTACCTCTTACAATTATTGCACCAAACATTGGGGCGTATATTAATCGGTTTATGCCTCTTTTTCTTATCCTTTGCTAGATTAACAACCAACTCGTCCATCTTCTTTGTCAAAGTTAACAACAAAGTCTTATTTGGATCCTTTCATACTAGTTTGTTAAAAAACTCTTTAATAGATATTGGTTTTTGATATGGGGAGTATGAGACTGTAGTTGTTGGTGGTACAACCTGCAATGGAACAACATTTACTATCCCTTGCGAATTAACACTAAGATTTGCACCGTAGTCAATTGTCCTTGGATAATTGTTTACTGTTTCATTCCAGATTGGTATTTGATACCCTCCTTGAGATGGAATCAGTGTCGCTCCTGTGGTTAAGAATTGATTATAATGACATTCCTCCCATACCTTAGCTCGGTCAAGTGAGGCAGCCACAGTCGCGGGTTGGGCCTCTTTTACAAACAACTTCAATTTTGATGAGTATAGTCTGTTAATCAATATAGATATAAGAAATGAGTCCGGCATTTGGTTATTTGGCCATTTTCGAAGGATATCTGCTACTCAGCCATAATATGACTGCACCGCTTCTCCTGGTACTATTTTGCTATTCATTAATCTTTTTCTAAGACGTTCTTCAAATCCTATTGGTCATAAATGAGTCAAAAATGTATTTTTCAATGCCTCCCAATTAGGAAATTGTCCCACGGATTGGCGATTATATGATTCAAATGCTGTATCTTTCAAGATTGCTGGCAGCCATCTTAACCAAATATTTTCAGTTCTACCATTATTGGCTACACATGCGGTCAAGAATTGATAGAAGTGTTATTTTGGATCGGCTCCTGGCAGACCCCTAAAGGTAGGTAATGGGGCTACGCTAGTTGTGCGATCACCCACCGCAGCCATTTGTACTGCAATTGGTACTGCTGGACCCCCCGCCGCCATTGAAGGTGACAATGTTCTACTTGCTTCTTGGTTAAAATAAATGCTGCCTCCCTCAATTGTCTTTTCCGGAGTTTTAGGCCTCCGCTCTTTAGTATTATTATCTGCGAATAACTTTATCGGTTGAAATTGAGGTGAAAACGACGGATTTTAAAATACACTGAATTGGCCCTTACTTACAAGCGATACATTCCCTATTGAAGAACTAGCCTTGCTAGAATCGGCTATATCTACTATTGAGAAAGTACCCAATGGAGTACCCAATTCTTCTGTACTGCGTTCTCTTTCTGCTAATGGGCTCAAGAGATACACTGGGCTATTCGCGGAGTTATCCGCGAGTGCTTCTGGCAACTTTATAACGATATATATGTCTGAAATATTAAAGATCTTTCATGTTCTTGGTATGCTCGGATATGCCGATAGGCGTGCAACCACGATTTAATCCAACTCTGTCAACGCTTCCTTTTTAGCTTCCGTTCTTGCTCGTCCCGCAACAAATTTCTTCCTTGTATTCTTTCTTGTCTTCCTTTTGACTGACGTATTTTTCTCAGAGCAATGTTCTCATTCTTATTAACCATAATCTTTCATCATCTATTATTGACATTGCTTTCCATCACTATTGTAACTACTTATTCAATAGTTAATTCCTAACACTCAATACTATTGTCAATCTCCGGCAGCGGCGCCAAAATGTTGTTGTCATCCGTCTCACTTACTCTACCAATACTGCTTAGAATAAATCTGTAAAGGGGGATTCAAACACAGGGAAAGACTATTTGTATTCAGCTAAACTATTAGGGTCACATAACTAACTGCCTACTGAACATTAGAGTCCAATGCACATGTACACGCTTTTCTCTAAAATACTATTGTCCACTCTACTGATTCTCCTATTTCGCAATTAAAGATATTTTGTGACACAATCGTCCACCAATACTGCTACTGTAATCTTCTGTCTTCTTCCGAATTCATAACAACAATTGGCAATGTGACACCATTTCCACAGACTGCATACACCCGCTTCTTTCTCCGATCATTGGAAATAATTCCTCACCTACAACGTCTCTCGAAACAAATTGTTACTCCAATATTTTCCACTGCTCAACTCTCACAATCAATACGGCATGACACTCACATCCACAACCGAGTTTCATTGACATAGCCGGTCTTCAATCTCCAATTCACCGCAAAGAACTTCATGTAACAAACAATCATAATTTCTTACTCATCCACATATATATGAATTTTCTATTTTATTACTGTACTTCATCGTTGACATGGTATAACCCTTGGGAATAAAATCCGGATCCTCTGCTACAGCCTAACAAAAAGAAAAGAGAGAGAGGTAGCACTAAGCTTACCCCGGCTCAAGACTATCACAATCTGGCCCTTACTGCTACTGTCCGAATCAATTTATACTTATCCCAATTGGTATTAACCGCTACACAATTGACGATAATCACTTTTTTTAACTCCCTTATCCATGCTACCTTCTAAACTGGCCATTTATCAGCTTCTTGCCTATTTATAACCCTACAAACTATGTATTGTAAATCCCAAAATTCCTACCTATTCTACATATGCCTTCAGATCCTCTTATTCATGATATTAAGAATAATTCTTCTAAATCTCATGATACTTCAAAGTTCAAGTTCAAGGACAACTTACTTTATTTTGAAAGACATTTATACATTTTAGAAGGTGAAGCACGACTATGTGCTCTTGAAGCTTATCACAACTTCCTTGCAGCTGGACATTTTGGATATAATAAGCGTTAGGAGCTAATTTAAAGAAATTTTTGGTGGCTTCAAATATCAAAGGCTGTTAAAGAATTTGTGCAGTTGTGTGATGTTTGTTCAAGATCAAAAATTTCTTGTCATCGATCTTATAGACTTCTCCAACCATTACCTATATCAAAACAACCTTAGTCTTCTATTTCTATGGATTTTATCACGAATCTTTCAAATTCAAGTTCATATGATTCTATATTCGTGATCGTAGATCATTTCACTAAGATGGCATATTTTGTATCATGTACAAAATCTATCACAAGTGAAGAAATAACTAAATTCTTCCTTGACAACATCTATTGCTATCATGGATTATCAAAGGATATTATATCAGATAGAGGGACGTAATTTGTGTCAAGATTTTGGAGAATACTTTTTAAAATTTTAAAAGTGGACATAAAACTATCTTCAACTTTCCATCCTCAAACTGATGGACAAATGGAGTGTGTAAATCAAGTCTTGGAGCAATATTTGAGGTGTACTATTAACTACCAACAAGATGATTGGACAACTCTCTTATCATTAGCAAAGTTTGCTTATAATAATACGATATATTATTCTATACAATAAACACCTTTTTTTGCCAATTATGGTTATCACTCACAACTTGATACTTTTGATTTTTTAAAAGTTAATAATCCAACAATAGAAGATTTAGCAAATCATTTGTCAATGCTACATGTAATAATGAAGGTACAATTAAAAGAAGCTCAAGAACAAAAAATAAATAAATGCAGATGTGTATCACAAGGAACAACAACATTTCAATGTGGAAAACAAGGTATGGTTATTTTGTCGCAACATCAAGACTACTTGTCATTGTAATAAGTTGGACTATCATAGGCTTTGACCTTTTCTTATTTTTGAACAAATCAATCCAATTGCATATCGATTATACCTACCGAAGTCCATAAAGATCCATTCTATATTCTACATATCTCTTCTTATACCATACAAGATAGTGAACATACCAAAAAGAAGACAAGTGCCACCTCTTCTTATAGATATAGACAATAATGAAGAATTTAAAGTAGAAAAAGTCTTAGATTCAAGGCAGCACCGAAATAGGTTGAAATATCTTGTTCATTGGCGCAGATACGATATTAGTGAATGCACATAGGAACCAGCAAAGAATCTTGTAAATGAAGCAAGGAAAGTAGAGGCTTTTTGTCAATGACATCCATCAAAACTAAGATGAGGATCTTTCCTATTAAAGAAACACAATCTAGGTAAGATAACATTCTACTTTCTATCCTTGTTTGTAGCTTCTTTATATTTGCGACGTTAAAGAAATGGTGAACCAACAACCAATGGATTCAAATCAAGAATCTTTATTTGTTGATTTATTGAATGAGATATTATGACTATTTTAACCTTCAAGACGACAGAATAGAGATGAGGACCCTCAAAAACAACATGTTCTTCTTCGGATTGATGGCAAAATACAACGTGTTTGGTATCATGACCTTGGAAGAGACTTCTGATGCTTGATGATACTTTTAAAGCTAAGACCTATTTTTGATGGTGTTCCTAATATTTTCTTTGAAGGCAGTTATAAAGGCCTCAATAATGATCAAATAAGAGGGCAGTCCTTTTGCCCTAGTATGAAACATTATCGATAGCTAAAAAGACCTATCAACTATCTTTAAAGGGAACAAAGATCAGAGTATGTGGCAAGCATAATTCGCCACATTCTGGACTTCTTCAACATATAATAACCGCTCCTTGTAGAACTTGTCTCTAAATGGGGGAATAATATCACGGACATTAAATTTACTCTAATAATTATCTAATTAATATAGACCAATAGAAGTAGATAAAATAGATTGATTTGATAATATTTGATAGAAAAGCTTTCTAGAAGCTTCATAGATGTGAAATCACCTTTGTATATGTTTATAGGTGATTGGTAGGTTAGAACTTTGATTAATAAGCTAGCCACATGGTGCACATATTGGTAGCTTGTGGAACAAGCTAGCCATGTGTCGCACATGTTGATAACTTACGGAACAAGTCAAGTACATGGCGCATATGTGAGAAACTTGTTGTGCAAGTTTGACACATGTCTCATAAATTAGACATATATAGGAGGTTCTATAGAATACCACCACGTAGTTCTTAAATAGATAGTATAAATAGAGACAAGAATGAAGCCTTCTTCACCCTTGTCAATTCTTTTCTTGCTTCTAGTCTACTTTCAAGAATCTATAGTTTTTTTGTCTTATGGCAATAGCCATTCTAGTTTCTTTTAATATACATACTTTTTTACTTCTATTTTATTATACTTCTTAATAAAAGTTTCATATGTTTATTTACTTTCAACAAGTTTTTGTCCTTGACAGGAACAAAGATAATAAAAAACAATGTAGATGAAGAAGATGAAATGCAAGTTTTAGGAGATGTTTCATGAATTGGACTTATAAAGGAAGGAAATGGGATTCAATCATCTAGTCATTATTTTTGAAACCATTGAGCAAAGGCTACTATAGAAATTCTAATAAAATTAGAAAATTTGAAAGAACCAATTATAATATTAATTAATTATGGTTCTTAGATTAATTTGATATCAAAAGAACTATATAAAAATAAAAAATAGTCTATGGATATCAAATATGAGTGGATGATAAGATTAGCAAACAATTCAATGGAGGATTTATATAGATCTTGTCCAAATATCAAAGTGATAATAAGAGATGTTATCTATAAATAATATTTTTTTATATAAAAGATGTCTATATATCCTATTATATTGAAATAACCATATATTACTACCACACAAATGGAAACAAAGGCTATGAATGATGAATCAACCTATACAAGGATAAAAAGTCAAGATGGAATGAAAGCAATTCAATTTTTAATTATTTGTATCAATCTTGAGTGAAATCATGATAAGTTGAGAGATAAGCTATTATTGAATGAGAATTTTAAAGAACTTGAGGATTTTTATCATACCATTGTAAAGTAGGATTGCAATAGATTAGAGAAAGAAATGCTCCTACTGTTGTGTTATAACACATTGTCAAGGACATGAACTAGAAAAAGATGTATAATCTAATGAAAATTGTATCAAAGAAAAGTCACAAAATAGAAATAAGAAAGTATGTATATTCAAAGGGAAACTGGAATGGCTATTGCCAAAGACTAGAAACATGAAGACTCTTGAAACTAGACAAGGATCAGGAAAGGAGTTGACAAGAGTAAAGAAAGCTTTACTCTTACCTCTATAAATACTATCTAACTAAGAATTACATGGCCGTATTCTATAGAACCTCATACATATGTCTAATTTACAAGACACGTGTCAAACTTGCACGACAAGTTTCTCACATGTACGCCACGTATTTAACTTGTTCTACAAGCTATCAACATGTGTGACACATGGTTATCTTGTTCCACAAGCTACCAACATGTGCGCCATGTGGCTAATTTGTTGACCAAGTTTCTAACCTATTAATCACCTATAGAGATGTATAATGGTGATTCTGCATCTATGAAGCTTCTAAGAAACTATTCAATCAGATATTATCAAATCAATTTATTTTATTTACTTCAATTGGTCTATATTATTTAAGTAATTATTAGAATAAATCTTATATCTGTGACATTATCCACCCTTCTAGGAACGAGTTCCATGAGGAACAGTCATTATATGTTGAGGAAGTCCAAGATATGTTGAGGAAGTCCAAGATATGTTGAATTGTGCTTGCCACATATTTTGATCTTTGTTTCCTTTGAAGGTAGTTAATAGGTCCTTTCAGCCATCAATAATATCCCATACCAAAGCAAGAGGACCACCCTATTATTTGATCATTGTTGAGGCCTTCATAACTCCCTTCAAATAATACATTAGAAACACCATCAGGAGTAGTTCCTACCTCTAAAAGTATCACCAAACATCGGGAGTCTCTTCCAAGGTCGTGATATCAAACACATTATATTTTGCCATCAATCCGAGGAAGGACATGTCGTTCTTGAGGTACCACATCTTCAATATGGGGATCAAGATATAGTAGATTGTTCTTGAACTTGAATTTAGAAGAATCATGAGTCTTGGAAGAATTATTCTTGATATCATAAACAAGAAGGTCTGAGGACATACTTGACTGAATTTTCTTGAAAAAAGTTGAATCAACAGTCAATGTTGATTTCATTGCTCAAAGATGAAATTGCTCTGATTTCAAGAAGGCCATTCTTTATTACTCAAAAGCTGCATCTCCTTCTTTTGGTGTAAAATAAGAACATCTAGAAAGGGCATCGGATAAACCTTATTGTTTTCTTGGCCGATAAGTGATAAAGAACTCAAATCTTGACAAAGACATACTCTAACAAGCTTGATAATGATTCAACACGCATGCTGACATGAAATATTTGACGTTCTTGTGATCTGTATATATGATGATTGGAATGGAAGTGCCTTCTAAATAATGATGCCATTCTTGAAAGGAATCCATGATTGCAAGAAGTTCTTTATCGTGGATCTCATAATTGATCTCGACTGCTGAGAATTTTCTTGAATGAAAAGCTATTAGATGAAGTTTGTCATCTGTTCCTATTTGTGACAAAATTGGACCAAAGGCAAAGTCTGATGCGCCTATTTCTATAAAAAAATGCCTTGAAAAAGTCAACATGATGCAAGATTGGTACAAAAACAAACGATGTCTTCAAAGCTTCAAATGTTGCTTCTGCTTCTTGATTCCATTAGAATTTGTCTTTACATGTCAAATGTATAAATGGAGCTGCAACTTGAAAGAAGTCTTTGATGAAGATCTGATAATAATTGGAAAATCCCAAAAAACATTGGACATTTCTTATCGTCTTTGGAATCTTCCAATTCATAATTGTCTAGACTTTCTTAGGATCCATCATGAGACCATTATTTGAAATGATGTATCCTAAGAAATCAACTTGAGTAGTATGAAATACACACTTTTTCATCTTGGTATACAATCTCGTACTTTGAAGTTTTTGTAATACTTGTTGAACATGTGTTTCATATTCTTCTATATTTTTAGAATAGATCAAAATATTGTTTAGATAGCAAACGACAAATTTATCTAAGAACTCACAAAAAACATCATTCATGAGATGTTGAAAAGTAGTTGGTGCATTTGTAAGTCTAAAAGGTATGACATTATATTCAAATTATTTGTGCCTGGTTCAAAATACAATTTTGCATTCATCTCCTTCTTTGATGCGTACTAGATTGTATGCTCTTCTTAGATCTATTTTTGTATAGATCTTAGCTTGATTTAACTGGTCAAAGAGTCCTGATATCAAACATAATGGATATTTGTTCTTGATTGTGATCTTGTTGAGTCTTCAATAATCAACACACATCCGCAATGATCCATCTTTTTTCTTCACAAATAGAATTGGAGCTCCTACTGGAGATTTAGAATGGAGTATGAAATTCTTCGCCAAATTCTTGTCAATATATGCTTTCAGTTCAACCAACTCATCTTGTGATAAACTGTAGATTAATCCAAATGGTGGCTGAGTTCCTTCCTTGAGGTCGATTAAACAATCATATGGATGATGCTCCAGAAGAATATTTGCATTCTTTTATTCAAAAACGTCTTGATAATCCAGATATTGGCTTAGAATGCCACTTAAAATCTTTCCACCATAAAAAACGGATGTGGCATAAATAACAAAAGTTGATCCTTCTTTTGCTACGTATACAAAAGCTTTTGCACCTATAAGTACGAGTTTTACTATATTAGACTTATAGCTTTTTATTTGGTTGATAGGATGTTTAATAATATTTTGAAAAAAATCAAGTCTACGAGAATTTCAATCTATTTGAGGATTATATTTTTCTAGCCATGATAAACCTAAAATAATTAGATTAGATAGAAATTTAATTATGTTAAAGATTACGTAGCTATTATGACCATCTATTGTTACTTTTATAGGACGGGTTTCATAAATAACATTTCTAGAAGACAATGGATGACCATCTATAACTTCTACATGTATGGATTTAGTTTTTTGTACTAAAAGTATTTTACAATTCTTAACAAGTTGTTCATTTAGAAAGCATGTTGAGGCTCCTAAATCTAATAAAACAGAAACTTTATAATTTTTTGGTCCTAAATATACATCTATTATAAAACAAGGAGAGGGTTCTGAGGAGAGAATAGAACCTTTAATAGCAATTGTACAAGATTCTAGCTGCACGGTGTCGTGTTGTGATTCGGCTACTATGTGAAAAAATTGCATATGTATATTTAATGTACAATTTACTACATAGCTAAATGAGAGCCATATCAGTGGACTTTTATTGGTTATAGGATGTGATTAGGTTGCTAGTTTAGAAAGATTTATTAAAAGGATTATTATTAAGATTTATACAACCTTATTTTCTTTTTAGTAGTGACTTTTGAAATTAATTTTATATTGATAGTAACTTGTATATATCTTAAGTCACCTATGTTAGACATTGGTGATCCTTAAGATCTTATTTACTTCTTTTATTTGGTGCTTAAAACACCAAGTATATAAATCTTACAAGAAGAAGGGTTAAAAAAGGGTTTTTAGTGTAAAAAGGGTAGTTTGGCCATCCATGTGGATGAATACAGGTGGATGATAGAAAACTCTATTCTAATTGGCCAAAAATCATGCCCAATGGGCTTCAAGGAGGCTGCCCGAGGGTTTATTAGGAGTTAGGGTTTGTTTTTCGAGGGAAGTCGAACATCAAAGGCTTGGGTCATCAGGTTTAGGTTTTTGGGTATGGTTTAGGTACAAATCTTGCATGATTTGGACTTTTAATGAAGAAGTTATAGGCGCTCAAAGTTAGGGTGTCGATTTTGGACCTGCTGTCACTCTTTTGGGTATATCTTGCGCATACAGAGAGAAATCAAAGATTGGCGACTGGAGCTGGAAAGCGCACTTTCTTGGCTATACTTTTCACATACATCTGGATAAAATCCAAGCTAGGGTCAAGGAGATATTGCGAGTTGAAGTCAGTGCTTGTAAGCTAAAGGCAGTAAGTGACTCTGCTTAACTAGCAATTACATTTTGAGCTATATCTTAGTCAATTTGATAGATTTTTGGCTCAAAATTTTCAAGAGTATATATGTTTATGTCACAAGACTATGTGCAAAATTTTTGTGGCATTAAGGTTTTGGGTTTGTGAGATATAGAGAAAATAGTGCTCGGGTGTCTCTGAGCTAGGGTTTTAAGCACCTGCTAGGGGTTTTGAGATATCGAACGATCGGAAGTATATTTGCAGTTGAATTTTTTTGTGGTAAAGCTTAAAGGTGAATTCTACCTTGCCTGAAAGTTTGAAGAAAACTGAATGGCTGGATCAGAAGATATGATTTTCTAAAGTTTGGGAAGAAAAACATCCTTTGCGGGAAAATATATTTTTAAGGGTTTTGTTGCAAATTTGGACTTTTGTGCATATTAAAGGTGTTTTTGGGAGCCAAGACTTTATGGAGGTATAAAAGGTGGATGTATAGAGCCATGATATGATTTTTGATATATAGATGAGTCTTTAAAAGATTTTTAAGGATTTTCTACATATCATAGAGAAAACTTATGTACAAGCCTACTTAAAAATAAGAGGTTTAAATCATACAAAAAGTTTTTCTTATATTATTGTGTGTATTTGTCCTTCTTATTAAGGAAAAATAACTCATTAGAGTTTAGCCAATAAATATTAAGTAAAATTCTCTACAGCTAGGTACCCGGTGTATTCCTAGATAGAAGTTCATGCCACGCGACAACGGTCCCTATTGTAACTGGATAAATTTGTTTTCCAACATGTTGTCTTCTTAGACAGCCATACTCCTCATTTTGTAGTTGTACCATTTCTTTGGACAATGTTGAGCAGTGTGCTTAGGTTCTCCATAATATAAACATAATCCTCCTTCACGACATCGAATTTTTTCTTGTTCAGTAAGAGGTTTAAAATGTATCACATTAGTTTGCATGTCTTCTACTTCCGAATGTACATTTTGTGAGGACGTTGATGTTGCCATTGAATAATAACATTGAGGCTCCCTTGTACGACTCTTGGATTGAAACTCAAAAAGATGATTGTCACACTTTACAACAAAATCAATTGCTTGACTTAATATTTGAGGATCTTGTAAATTGAGCATTAATTTTTTTACCTCATATTGTAATCTGAAGAGAAATTGGGTGATAAGTGCAGCATCATTCTACTTGATATCAGTTACTAGTTATCAAAATTGTGAAGCGTATAATGACACTAATCGATTGCCTTGTTGTAGGATACAAATCTTGTTGGTTGCAACACGGATTACATCATATTTTCTATATATAGATCAAAATTTTACTAAAAATATCTCCAAATTATCCAATATTGGATCACGTTGTTTAAGAAAAGATAAAAACTATAATAAAGCAGATCTCAAAAGTAACGTTTGAATAAACCTAACTTGAGATCCTTGCATAGGATAACTCTGAGGTTGAAGTTCAATCACCAATTATACTTGGTTGACGAATCCTCAAAACTTAGATCTTGTGCCATCAAACTTCTCAAGAAAATTAATTTTTGGTTCTCTAATGTTTGCACAATGCTCCATTATAGGTGAGGTAGTATGATTTGGTATAGATATTGACGCAGCTCCAACCATCTCTATATCTTCGCTTCCTACTAATCTTATTGCTCCTTGTGGTGGTAAACTGAGTTGATGCATTGTAAGCATTAACTCTCTCATTTGTTCTTGCATTTGTGTCATTACACTCTTCATTTCCGCAAGCTCTGCCATGATAATACAATAGGAGGAAGGTGTCTATTCTCACTTCAAGAAATGCAAAATAACACACTTAAAAGAAAAAATTCTAGAAACAATATCAATTTAGAAGTGGATACTCCACAACTTCTAAAATGCATATGTGTTATCAAGAGAAAGGGATAATCCACTCTTAATCAAGAAAAGACAAAGCTCTGATACTATATGTGTACTCTTGTTAATTTGTCAAGAATATGAATTATAAAAAGATATATAATCTAATAAAAATTGTATAAAAAAAAAATCACAAAATAAGAATAAGAAAGTATATATATTCAAAAAGAAACTAGAATGGCTATTGCCAAAGACTAGAAACATGAAGACTCTTGAAACTAGACTAGGATCAAGAAAGGAATTGACAAGAGTGAAGAAGGCTTCACTCTTACCTCTATAAATACTATCTAACTAAGAGCTACGTGGCGGTATTCTATAGAACCTCATACACATGTCTAATTTGCAAGACACGTGTCAAACTTGCATGACAAGTTTTCTACATGTGCACCACGTAGTTGGCTTGTTCCACAAGCTACCAATATGTGTGATACATGGCTAGCTTGTTCTACAAGCTACCAATATGTGCACCATGTGGCTAGCTTGTTGACTAAGTTTCTAACCTATCAATCACCTATAGACATGCATAAAGGTGATTCCGTGTCTATGAAGCTTCTAGGAAGCTTTTCTATTAGATATTATCAAATCAACTTATTTTACCTACTTTTATTGGTCTATATTACTTAAATAATTACTAGAGTAAATCTTATGTTCTTAACACACATTTATGTGGTGAAAAACATAAATAAGAATGATTTCTATTAAATATTCAATTATTTTGATTCAATAAGAATTCAAATTACTTAAAAAAAGATTTATAGAAGCCTCTTAGATTATTTTCTTGTTTTAATAGCTAATAGATAAAAACTAGATATTAAAATTTTCTTCTAGGTTCTAAAAACTTTTTCATTTTTTTTAAAAAGCTATAAGTTAATAAAAATAGAATAGAAGAGATAAATAGTTAATATGGTTGATACTAGGATTAAGTTGAAGATAGGATCAAGCTTAAAAATCCTTAGAATAAATTGGATTGATACTCGAGGATTGATCATATATGAGACATGGTCAAAATTAGACCTCTAGCTATAAAAATGGCCACCAAGAACAAAGTATAGAATCATTTAGAGATTGGCGATAGAATTGGAGAATCAACTTTAAACTTATTTCAAAGGTATTAGACTTGTTTTTTTAGGATTTGGGAGGATTTAGCAATCCCTATCTAAAGTCAAGATTTGTATTGGATATTAAGTTTTTATACAATAAAGTTAAGACCAACACTTTTAACTATTGTGTGCAATTGAAGTAATATCTACAATTAAAAATTTGATAGTATATGGATGATTGAGTGTGCTAAGATTGAATAAAAATTTATAACAATCTAACAGTGTAATTGGGATTTACATGATCTTTAGTATAAAGAAATATAAAAAATTGATAATTTAGGATTGTTTAGAATTTCTATGATATCTAATGATCTATTAATTGAATCAAGGTGAAATCTAGCATAATATTAGAAGACTTCAAGAGCAAGTTACACACCAATTTTTAACTAAAGTTAATAGTTGAAGAAGGAGAAATTACTATTGGAATATTTGCATCAATTTCTAATTTGGTGGTTGAATGATATCAGTGTGGTTTTTGGTTAATTTTCAACAATTTGTAAGTTGAGTTGGGTTGAAACTTTCTAAACATATAGAAGACTTATATTTGCATTTGTAAAAAAATTTCATACCAAGTTGATGATCAAATTAAGATTTATAGCTTATTAAAGTTTATTGACTAAGGTTAGGACTTACAAAGGGAAATCTAAGTTGTTTAATTGTAAGAAGTAACAAAACAATTGGAATTTTATATGTAGATGAGGTTATGAAGAAGAGTATTTTTAAGAATTTTATGTTGACTTAAGCACTCTTGTATTGATATTCAAATCATATTGTTCTTATATGGACAAAAGCTATTAAAAAATTTTGGGTATTTGTGAACCGCAACTTCACCCTCCACAGCCAGATATCCAATGCATTGTTAAATAGGACAATACATAATACGACACTACTTAATTTAAAAGAGAAGGTATTATGTATTGGACTTATTGGATTGAGACAAGATTGTATATTATCTTTTAAGACTATTGATAAGATGAAAAGAATAGACAAATTTTATATTAAAAATATGGAACAAATCTTCAAAAAAAATAGAAAATTGATTTAGGATGAATTTATTTCATGAGCATTTAAAGAAGTAGAATTTGCAAATACTATGGGAAAATTAAGTTATTTATTACAATATGGATTACAAAGAGAGAATAGAGTTATTAATGCATATTCAAAAAAACTTATGATGAAATTTAAAGATTTATAAAAAATTTAAGTTGCCAAGAAGTATATATTAAAACTAAATATAAATCAATGGAAAAAAAGATTAAATCAATGGCTTTGCTATTATTATTAGAATATGAAGAAAGGATGAAGGAATTATCTACACAACCAAATTTAAGGGATCCTAGGAAGATAGGGTATGAATTTACGGATGCTACATTAGATAGATTAAAATTTGGATGTGATGGATTTTTGACAAAATGTGAAGAAAAATATTTTAGAAAGATGTTTTTATAACGTAGAAAGGCTTTTATTTTTGAAGCAAATAAAATAAGATGTGTTGATCCAAGTATTATAGTATCTATGGTTATTTTTACTATTCTTCATGAACTATGGAATTTGAGACCAATTCTAGTACCAAAAGCATATTTATCTAAGTTAATAAATTTATTCAATAAAAATATTAAAATAGAAATTTTAAAACCATCTATGGCACTTTATTCTAATTGATGGTTTATAGTACTAAAAAAAAATGGAACAATGAGATTTATACAAGATATGCAATTTGTGAATAAAGTGACTATTGAAAATATGGATTTAAGTCCAATTGTGGATGAATTTGCAAAAGCATTTGCTGAAAGAACAATCTATTCAATGAGTGATTTTTACTCAAGATATGATCAATTTCAAGTAGTATTATAAAGTAGAGATTTAACTACTATAAAGATTCTATTGAATTTAATAAAAATGTATACATTACATCAAAGAGCTACTAATTCAATAGCTTATATGATGAATATAATAAATAAAGTATTATGAGAATTTTTACCAAAAAAGACTATACCATTTTAGATTATATTTGAATTAAAGGATATATAGAATAGAAAAAAGATGAGATATTGGATCAAAGATGTTGTAGAAGATTTGTTATAAATCATATCATAGATTGTGGAAAGTTTTTATCACGGTTGGAAGAGGTATATTTGACCTAGTCAGGTATTAAATCTATGTTTGAAATAAATAAAATACTTATTATTGGATATATATATATATATATATATATATAGATCAAATGGATATAAGCCAAGTATTGAAATAATTGATATTTTAAAAAAGATAAAAAAATATGCAAATACAACAAAAGTCAGAAGATTTTTAGGAGTATGTATTTTCTATTATATATGAATACTTCATTTTACACATGTGGCAGATCTATTATATGAGTTGTTAAGAAAGAATCAATAATTTCAATAGAAAGAAGAATAAAGAAGAGCTATGGAAAAATTAAAAGAACTTCTTTCATTTTCTCCAACTTTGGAGAAAGTGAATTATAAATGTAGAAGGCTAGTGATAATAATAGTTAATACAAATCCAATTAAAATAGGTTGGGCAATTGGACAAGATGATGAATAAAGAAATAGATATGTAGTAAGATTTGAAGCAAAAATTTTGAATATTAAATAAAGGGCATATACACAAATTAAAAAAAAATTATGGAATGTAGTAATAACTATAAATAATGAAAAAAAATATTTAATTAATACTGCAGTAGTTATCGAAATAAATTATCTATCTTTATTGGATATGATCACAAGTTGTTCAATTCCTAATATTATTATGCTATGATGGATAGCATATATCAAATCTATAAATTTAGAATTTAAACACATTTCAAAAAAAGATAATTCAATTGTAGATATATTATCAAAGATAAGGTAGTGTAATTAAAAAGATATGTTTAATTTAGAAGATGATGTGTCACAAAATTTTATACTAATGTATTATTAAAAGAAGAAGATGTATGTTTGAATATATTATTAAAATTCTTTTAAAGAGATTTATATGAAGGTAAATGGAGAGATGTTGGAAAGTATCTAAGTATATAAAAGCAATAAGAAGATTAGATTGATGAAAAATATAAAAAATTCCATTAAAAAAACTTATGGATATTTTTTACATAATAGATTTTTATAGATGCATTCAAAGAAAAGAAGAAAAGTACCACAATGGATGATATGTGGTTTGGAAGCTCAACAAAAGATTATTAAAGAATTCCATAAGAGTTTGTAGACATAGCATGGAGGAATTTAGAAAACTTTTATTAAATTGAAAGAGAAGTATTGGTGGAAAGGCATATATAAAGATGTGGTTGATTTTATAGTATCATATGAGATTTATCAACTTTATTCTAATATTTGGTATCAAGATGAATTACATCCAACTTATCTTCTGATACTATATTATCAGTGGGTAGTGAATTTATTAGCAATACCTATAGGACTTGGAAAAATAAAGTATTTGATACTTACAAATTGTCATGTGGCATGATCTTCTATCTGAAAATATATTGAGTATCTAGTTGTAAAGAATTTACTTAAAATATATTGGCAAGAATCTAATAAGCGATTTGTCCTTAATAAAAAAGACAAATAATACAAGGATATTATAAAAGATATTTTTTATTGATAAATCCTTTTATATTTAAGTAATTTTACACAAAAAGGCTCAAATTGCCACAAAACCTTTGAAAATCTTATTCACTTGGAAGGACTTATTTCTTTTCAAACTTTAGAGTTCAATAATTCTTGATCCAATTGTTCAATTTCTATAAAATTATCATCAAAATATAGATAATCTTCTTAAGTTTCAATACAAGAGAGAATCAATTATAAATTCGCTTTCAATTGTCCGATATATTAAAAAACCTAGCTCAAAGACACCTGAGTACTATTTTCTTCATATCTTGTAAATCCAAAACTCTAATGCCACAAAATTTTTGCACATACTCTTGTGACATAAACATATATAATTTTAAAAATTTTGAACTAAAAATCTATCAAATTGCATAATATTTAGCTCAAAACATAACTACTAGTTAAGTAGGGTTATTTACTGCCCTAAGCTTACAAGCATTGACTTAAACTTCTAATATCTCCTTTATCCTAGCTTGGATTTTATTTAGCTATATATAAAAAGTATAGCCAAGAAAGTGTTCTTTCTAATCCTAGTTGCCAATTCTCTATTGCTCTTTGTATGCATGAATTATATCCAAAAGAGTGACAACAGATACAATTTCAATACCTAAACTTTGAGCACCTATATCTCTTTCATAAAAAGTCCAAATTACACAAAATTTGCACCAAAACCATATCCAAAAATCCAAACTTGCTGATCCTAGCCTTTGATTTTCAACTCCCTTCAAAAAAATAACCCTAATCCTTAGTAAACCCTTAGGCAGCCTCCTTGAAGCCCATTGGGCATGATTTTTGGCCAATAGGAATAGAGACTTCTATCATCCATCTCCATTCATTCACATAGATGGCCGAACTACCCCCTTTCACACTAAAAATCTCTTTCCAATCTTTTTTCTTGTAAGATTTACATAACATGTGTTCTAAACACCAAATAAAAGAAATAAATAAGATCTTAAGAACCACCAACGTTTAACAAAGGTGACTTAAGATACATAAAAGTTATTATCAATATAAAATCAACTTCAAAATTACTACCAAAAAGAAAATAATATTGTATAAACCTCAATAATAATCTTTTTAGATAGAATCTTTTTAAAGTAATAATCTAATCATATTTTGTATATAATAAAATCCATTGATATGGCTCTTACTTAGTTGTGTGATAAATTATATATTAAAAATATATATATATATATATATATATATATATAATATTTTTATATGGTAGCTGAACTACAACACGACAACGTGAAGGTTTATCAAATATGGTTAAAGGACAAGCATTAAGATCAAAAAGCACTAAAAGTGTATGTTGATTTCTTTTAGAAGACATTGTTTGTTGCTATGGTTGTATTGGAAAAATCACTATAGATAGAGGTGAATTGGATGCAAACAAAGCAAGAAAACTCTTTGGTAGAATAGGGATTAAATTTTCTTTGACAACAGCATATAATTCAAAAAATAATTGGAAAAGTGAGCGTAGACATTCACTTATTGTTAAGATATTAATAAAAACATGCAATGGCAAAGTACATAAATGGCCAAGGCTACTACCATTTGCATTATAGATAGATCATATAACTCATAGTACAATGACTAGTTATATGCGTTTTGAATTAATATATGGATAAAAGTGAGTCATGCCAATAGTAGAAATAGTCCATACATAGGAAATATTATCTTAAAAGGATGATCTTAATAGAGAAGAGCTTTTAGCATTACAGATTCAACAATTGGAAAGAAGATTCAAGGATATTGAAGTAGCAATTGAGAGATTGAAAGAAGTTAGAAAAAAGAATAAAGAAATATTTAATAAAATGCATTGACTACAATCTAAAAAAATAGAAGGTGATTGGATATTAGTCTATAACAATAGTTTGAATAATCAATATAGTACATTGTAAAATTTTTTTAAATATTGATTTGGACTATATGTTATAATAAAAATCAATGACAATAGAACATATTCTTTATGGAAGCTTGATGGAACAAAATTGAAGTCACCTATAGTAGACAAGCGAGTTAAATTATTCAAACAAAGATGAATATATATATATTTTGATGAAGAATAAAATCTATTAAAGGATATTGAAGTAAAAGAAGAAGAACAAATTTAAAATTTAAAATTAAACCAAGATGAAGAGTGTCACACATTAGTATATTAAAGAAAATTTGGCCCATATCGGAGGATGCATAAGTTCAAAGGAGGTAGATGTTGTGTAATAATAATACCATTAGATAAAAAAAAAAAAAAAATGATTATATTATAGGAGAGTTCAAATAAAAATATTTTAACAAATTATCTTAGAAATATAAATAATAGATAAGAAATTAGTAAAAATTAAAAAGTGCTAATGCTACTTTTTTATAGAAGAGATTTTTATTTATTTTGTATATCCATAAATAAGACAAAATAAAATAGATTAAAAAAATAAATAATATAGGTATCTTTAAAAAAGAATTAAAAATAGATTTTAAAAGAATTTATTTCAAAATTCTCAAAGTTGATACTTCGAGAGAATTGGTTGCGAATTTAGATCAAAATCAGACCTTGAGATACAAAACTGCATGCCTATAGTGGAAAGGGGGTGCTTCAACAGATTGGGAAATTAGATTAGAAAATAGACTTGAGTAGATTTGTTTGAGCATTGATTTTGAATGATTTGGATAGAAATTGGTTGTATAAGAGCTTTGCAAAGTCAAGGGTTGTTTTGGGTGATTCTAATTTTTGTGAAATAAAAAGATATTTATAATTTTGAGCTTTTTTTGAGTTTGATTATAGACCTACAAGTAAAAATTTGTAGATTTTTTATGTAGTTGGGATAAATACATGTTATAAGTTTGAGCTTAATCAAATAGTTTAGTGGAAGGTTATTAAACTTCAAGTATATTGGCATCTCAAAAATTGGGATTTGACGGTTAGTAAGGATTTCTTAGATATGTAGCAATCTACCAATTGGATTGAAGTGAGAATTATTTGTATGAATAGTATATTAAATTTTCTATTTGTGTATGAATTTTGAGAGCAATTGAATGGTACAAAAGAAAAATATTTAGGCTAAGAGATTAGCATCAAAATTAGAAAAGAAGGACGGCCTACAACTGAATAGAATTTTAAGCTTAATTTCTATTTAATAAATTGGATCTCTTTCAATTTTTTTATATGTATTATCAACTTAATTATTAAAAAAAATAAAAAATTTGGACTAAGATCAATAAATAGATCATGAGCAATTGTGATTTTAATCTGCTATAGGATTTGGTTAGAATTTCTTAGAATTTGTTAGGATTTGATTAAGAATTGGTTACAATTTATTATGATTCATTGAAGGTTTGATTATAATTTCATTAAGATTTGTATAGGATTTAGGATTTGGTTAGAATTTTTTAGGATTCATTGAATGTATAATTAGAATTTTATTAAGATATGGATAAGATTTAGGATTTGATTAGGATTTTTTAAAATTTGATTAGAATTCATTTAAAATTTGATTAAGGTTTTATTAGGATTTGAATAGGATTTAGTGTTTGACTAAAGTTGATTATAATTTAAATAGGATTTAATTAGGATTTGATTAGGTATTGATTAGAATTTGATTAAGATTTGACTAAAATTTGAATAGAATTTGATTAGAATTTAATTAGGATTTAAATAGGATTTAATTAGAATTTTATTAGAATTTGATTAGAATTTGACTAAAATTTGACTAAGATTTGAGTAGGATTTGAATAGGGTTTGACTAGAATTTAATTAGAATTTAATTAGAATTTAATTAGAATTTAATTAGAATTTCTATTTTTTAGTATTTTAAAAGGATTTTTATTTGAACATTTCTTTTGGATTTATATTAATATTTCTTTAAGATTTCTTTATTATTTCCTTATGATTCCTTTAAAAAAAATTTAAGAATTTTTTATATTTTAATATAATTATTTAAAAATTTAATAATTTTTTTTAATGATTTAATATATTTAGTAGTTTTTAATTATAATTTTTATATAATTTTGTTAGAGGTATTAGGTCTTATTGTTATTTTCATTTTATCTTCTATAACCAAGTGCCCAATACATTCTCAAGCAAGGCTATATGTAATGCGATAGCATCCTAGATAGGGATATATATGGAAGTCTAGGCTGAAGAGTTCTTTAGTCTCAATAATGCATCTCTTAGAATTTTAATTCACTTTTCTTGGTGTTGTTTGTATATTCATCTAGTTAATTCAAGTTCTTCTTGATTTCTTCTTGAAACCTTGTCTTAGCTTAAGTCTCTTGCTATGTATTCTCATAGTATTGATAGTTATTTACTTCTATAGAAGACAATGGCATTTGTCTTTTTTCTTGTATATCCATTATCTTGTGTGACTTGAATAATAATATGTAAAATACAAGATGGATCTTTATAGATTTTGATAAGTATAATCAATAAGCAACTATAAATTAATCTATTTATAAATTAAAAATGGTACAAGTCTATAATAATGTAAGTAGTCATAAAAACAAATAATCTTGATATTATGACAAAATAACTATATCTTATTGCCCATATGAAATTGAAGTTGTTTCTTAGGATAGATATCTATATAGAATTGTTTTTGTTCTTGAGCTTCTTTTAATTGTGCATTCATTATTGTATGTAGTTCTAACAACCAATTTGTCAAATTTTTTGTTGCAAGATTATCAAATTTTAAAAAGTCAAAAGTATTAAATTATAGATGATAACCATAATTGGTAAAGAATAGAATTTATTGAATAGAAGAATATACCAAATTATTGTAAGCAAACTCTGCTGATGGCAAAAGAGTTGCCTAATCATCTTAATGATAGTAGATGATATACCTCAAATATTGCTTCAAAACTTGATTTATCTGTTCTATTTGTCCATTAATTTGAGGATTAAAAGCTAAAGATAATTTTATATCTATCTTCAATATTTTAAAAAGTATTTTTTAAAATCTTAATACAGATTATAGCCCCCTATTTGATATAATATCCTTTGATAATCCATGATAGTGATAGATATTATCAAGAAAAAGTTTAGTTATTTCTTCACTTATAATAGATTTTGTACATAATACAAAATATACCATCTTAATGAAATGATCTATAATCACAAATATAAAATTATATAAATTTTAATTTAAAAGATCTGTAATAAAATCTATAGAAACAAAAGACCAAGATTATTCTGATATAGATAGTGGTTAAAAAAATTTGTGAAGTCAATGACAAGGATTTTTTGATCTTGAACAAATATTGCATAACTGTACAAATTCTTTAAATTTCTTTTATATTTGAGGCCATCAAAAATCTCTTTATATTAGCTCCAAAATCTTATTATATCCAAAATATCTTGTTGTAAGGAAGTTGTGACAAGCTTCAAGAGCATGTAGTTGTGCTTTATCTTATAGGACATATAAGCATCCTTCAAAATAGAGTAGATTGTTCATAAACTCAAACTTGGAAGTATTATAAGATTTAGATGAATTATTCTTAATATCATGAACAAGAGGATATGAAGACATACTTGATTGGACTTGCTTAAAAAAAAAATTTTCAATAGTCAATATTGATTTTATTGCTCAAAGATGAAATTACTCCAACTTCAAGAAGATTATTTTTTATTGATTAAAAGTTGAATTTCTTTCTTTTGGTGTAAGATAAGAATGTCTAAAAAAGGCATTAGCTAGACCTTTTTATTTTTCTAATTGATAGGTGAAATTGAACTTAAATCTTCATAAAAACATGCTTCAACAAGCTTGATGATAATTCAATATGGATACTGATATAAAGTACTTATGATTCTTGTGATTTATATACACAATGTCATGTGGTGTGAATTTCTATCTGGAAATACATTAGAAATCTGGCTGTAGAAAATTTAATTAAAATTTATTGGCTAAACTCCAATAAGTAATTTGCTCTTAATAAAAAAGACAAATAATATAAAAATATTATAAAAGAAAAGTTACATAGATAAACCCTCTTATATTCAAATAGATTTGTACAAAAAAGATTCAAATTTCCACAAAAACCCTTAAAAATTTTATTCACCCACAAGGGCTTATTTCATCTTAATCTTTAGAGTCTAATAACTCTTCATTCAACTATTCAATTTCTACAAAACTTTCTTTAAAGTATAGATAATACTCTTAAATTTTACTTTTTAAAAAAAATAATTTTAAATTCATTTTTGACCGTCTTATATCTCAAAATCCCTAGTAGGTGCTTAAAACCCTACCTCAGAGACACCTCAGCACTATTTTTCTTATATCTCACAAATCCAAAATCTTGATGCCACAAAAATTTTGTACATAATCTTGTGACATAAACATATACAATTTAAAAAATTTTGAATCAAAAATCTATTAATTTGCATAAGATTTAGCTCAAAACATAACTACTAGTTAAGCAGGGTCACTTATTGCCCTTAGCTTACAAGCACTAATTTCAATTTTTAATATCTCCTTTATTCTAGCTTGGATTTCATCAAGCTATATATAAAAAGTATAATTAAAATAGTATTCTTTTCAACTTTAATCACAGATCCTTTATTGCTCTGTGTCTATGTAAGTTATGCCCAAAATAGTGACAATAGATATAATTTTGACATCCTAACTTTGAGTGCCTATATCTCTTTCATAAAAAGTCCAAATCATACAAGATTTGCACTGAAACCATAACTAAAAATCCAAACTTGTTGACCCTGGCCTTTAATGTTCATCTCCCTTCTAAAAACAAACTCTAATTTCTAATAAATCCTCAAGCAGCCTCCTTGAAGTCTATTGGATATGAATTTTGGCCAATAAGAATAGAGACTTCTATCATCCATCTCCATTCATCCACATAGATGGCTTAATTACCCCCTTTCATACTAAAAATCCTTTTTTAATCTTTTTTCTTATAAGATTTATTTGATATGTGTTCTAAATATTAAATAAAAGAAGTAAATATGTTCTTAAGGATCACCAATGTCTAACGAGGTGACTTAAGATATATAAAAGTTACTATCAATATAAAATCAATTTCAAAATTACTATCAAAAGGAAAATAAGATTGTATAAATCTCATTAATACTCCTATTAAATAGATTTCTTCTAAATTAACAATCTAATCACATCTTGTAACTAATAAAATCTACTATTATAGCTTTTATTTAATTATATAATAAATTGTATATAAAATATATTTGTATAATTTTTTCATATAGTAGCCAAATCACAAGATGACAATGGTAACTGGACTAAACCACCTTCTAAATAGTGACACTATTCTTGAAAAGAATTTGCAATCACAAGAAGTTCTTTATCATGGATTTTGTAATTGATCTTTATTGTTGAAAATTTTTTAGAATAGAAAATTATTAGATGGAATTTGTCATCATTTTCCATTTGTGATAATATCGTATTGAAAGCAAAGTCTAATACATCTGTTCCTATAAAAAATACTTTGAAAAAATTGACATTATACAAGATTGATATAGAAATAAAAATTATCTTTAAAATGTTAAACAATATTTTTGCTTCTTTACTCCACTTAAGTTTGTCTTTACAAGTTAAATATATAAATGGAGTTGCAACTTGAAAAAAGTTTTTGATGAAGGTTTGATAATATTTGGCAAATTTCAAAAAATATTATACATCTATTATTATTCTTAAAATCTTCTAATCTATGATTTTTTGGATTATTTTAAAATCCATCTTAAAACCATAAGTCAAAATAATATATCCTAAGAAGTTGACTTAGGTAATATAAAATATACACTTTTCTATCTTGGCATACAATCCCGTATCTCTAAATTTTTATAACATATGACAAAAATATAATTCATATTCTTTTGTGTTCTTAGAATAGATTATTATATTATCTAAATAATAAATAATAAAATTAATTAAGAACTTATAAAAAATTATTTATGAGATGTTAAAAAGTAGCTGGTACATTTGTGAGTCCAAAAGGCATAATATTGTCATATTGTAATATATTTGTATAATGAAAAGTATGGATAAGAATAATTTATACTTAATACTTAGTTATCTTGATTCAATAGGAACTTAAGATACTTAAGAAAAGGTTTATGAAAGCCTCTTAGATTATTTTCTTATTTTAATACCTAATAGATAAAAATTAATTATTAAATTTTTCTTCTAGATTATACAAGCTCTATTATTACTTTTAAAAAACCATAAATTAATAAAAATAGGATAGAAAAGATAAATAATTAATATGGTTGATATTAGGATTAAATTAAAAAAAGGATTAAGCTTTAAAATCCTTAGAATTAGTTAGATTGATATCCAAGGATTGACTGTGCATGAGATAAGGTCAAAATCAGACCTCTAGTAACAAAAACGGCCACCAAGGGCAAAGAAGGGGGCATTTGGAGATCAACAATTAGAATTAGATAGCTAGCTTTAAGCTCGTTTCAAAGATATTAAGCTTGTTTCCATAGGGTTTTGGAGGACTTAGCAAACAATATCTAAAGTCAGGGTTTGTATTGGAGTTTTAAGTTTTATGCAATAAAATTAGAGCTAGTATTTTTGGTTACTTTGTGCAATTGGTATAACATCCATAGTCAAAATTTTGATAGCATATGGTTGATTGAGTGTGCTAAGACTAAGTAAAAAATTATAACAATCTAGTAGTGTATTTGGAAATTATTCTAGCTTTAGTACAAAGAGGTACCAAAAGTTGGCAATTTAGGGTTGGTTGGGATTTATATGATAACTAAAGATCTATCAGTCAAATCAAGGTGAAATTTGGCACAACATTAGAAGACTTGAAGAACAAGCTACATACCAATTCTTAATTGAAGTTAATAGTTGAAAAAAGAGAAATTGCTGCTAGTATATCTACATCAATCTTTAAGCCGACGGCCAAGTGATATTAGTGTGGGTTTTGGTTGAAGTTTTACAATTTGTAAGTTGGGTTGGATTGAAAATTTTTGAGCTTATACAAGACTTATATTTGCACTTATATACAAAGTTTCACACCAAGTTGATAGTTGGATTAGAAATTATAACTTATTAAATTTTACTAAATAGGATTAAGATTTGTAAGGAAAAATCTAGTTGCTTAATTGTGACATGTAACAAGATAATCGGGATTTATATGTAGATGAAGTTATCAAGAAGAGTGTTTTTAAGTACTTTGTATTGATCTAAGTACTCTCATATTGATATTCAATCATATACTTCTTATACGGATGAAACCTGTCAAAAATTCTTGGATATTTGTGAATTGCATCTTCACCCTCCATAGCCAAGTGCTCGGTGCATTCCCAAATGGGACAACACATAATATGACATAAGTGGTGAATCTGACTTGAAAGTTTGGAGTAGAAGGTGTTGGATTTTATTTTGGTTATTTGGCATTAATGGTGCAAAAAGCAAGAAGGTGGATTTTTAAATTTTTGATGGAGCTTCAAGTGGATCTTCAAGTGGATTTTCTTCTGGTGGACAAGGTATGTATCTAGATCCAAACATTGCAAATATATTTCAAGTATTTATATTATTTATGCAATAGCAACAAGGCAATGATCGCAAGGAGACTTTGGCAATCAAAGCACTGTAAGCAATGGTTAACAAGGTTGACGAATTTGATAGAAAAGATATCTGTAAATATTTAAGATGTTATATGTAAAAAATGGAATTGAATTAAGTCTCCAAAAAAAATATGATTTTGTTATTTGAGCTTGTTATAATGCTAGAGATAAAAAAAACATGTAAAATCAATTATAAAGCAATTTGAAAGTTCTTGGGAGAGATTTTCTTATGTATTGAGAGATGAATATTTCTTGAAAGACATTGATCGAGTCACTAAGAAATCATTTGTAGAATAGATTGAGTGTCTTAATAAGAAATTGCAAGCTACTGAATTATTGAAGGAATTTGAGAGACAATATTCTGAGTTATTAAAAGTGGAAAAGGTAACCTTGGGACCAAATAAGGTTGAATTATTTCTTCAAGCAAGTAATGGAGAATTACAAGAAAGGTTAGAGATTCTTCTTGAAGATAAAGAAGAAGATAAAGAATTGACAACAAAATGGAAAGAAGTTGAAGATGCAGTGGGATTGCTTGCAAAAAAAGAAAGGAGAAAGGATAGAGTTGATATTCATAGAATTATGCAAATATCTAAAACTCAAGTGCCTATTTCACAATCAACAATACCTATTGTCCAACCTTCAACTACTACATCAAAGAAAAAAGTTGTGAGAATTGAAGAACTTATATGTGGAATGAGAAATCTTCAAATTAAGCTTGCAAGATCTAAGGAGAAGACTTCTACAACAAATTCAAAAGTTGCTTTTAAACAAGGATATGTACAAAGATGTATTTGGTGTGATGATGATTCTCATTCTCAAAAGGATTGTGGTGATTTTAATGAAATGGTGCAACAAGATATTATTTTTTAAAAAGTTGGAAAAGTGGTATTTAAGAATATTGGTGATTTTTTCCAAACTAATTTTGATAAAGGAAATATGAAAGCATTGATTAAAGATTATTTGATAGCAAATGGGATTGTAGTAATGGAAGTTGTAAGTTATAGTACTAAGATAGATGATGGTATCATGGTAGAGAGAATTTGCCTCAAGAAAGCACTCGGCTTCTAACTGCCACTAATTACTCAAACAAGATCCAAATATAATAAAAACCTTCAAATTTATATAAAAGATTTTTTCATAGGGCTATTGTATCCAATACATAAGCATTGTTTCACAAGACACCCAACATATAACAAATATTCTAAACCCTCATTCTTCAGTAGGAAGGGAATTTTTTCTAAATTAAAAAAATCCATGACTTTTAATCCAACTGTCCAAATCCACTCCAAATTTATATAAAGTATTGATATATTTTTTACAACTATCACCATAAATTTCAACCATTGATTCATTATCAATCTGTAGATATCTTCAAAACCTTGGCAGTAGATTCAAACCCTTGTTTATAAACACCTGTGTATTAAATTCTTTATATCTCACAAACTAAAAGTCCAAATACTATGAAAATTTGATATATAGCTTTTTAGCATAATAATACACCTTTTCAAAAAAATTTAAACAAAATTCGTTTGAAAGCTCAAGATATGGAAAATCTTATTAATAATAAAAAAAATGCCTACCTACTGCCTCAGAATTCAATTTGCTATCTTTGACTCTCAATATCTCCTTTTTTAGAACTCTAATTATAGTAATTCTTCTTCATTAGATGTAGATCTTAAAACCACCTCTCCAATTGCACCTTTTGAGCTCCAAAAGCTTTCATAAAACTCCTTGAATTCTTAGAAGAGTGACAATAGGTATAATTTGTACACCTTAACTTCGAGCGCCTACTCCTCCTTCAAAAAACTCCAAATCTTTCAATTCTTATATCAAAATTATGGTACAAAAAATAAGCTTTCTAATTCTAGTCTTTAATTTTCAAATGGCCTCCTTGAAATTACCAAAACCCTTATTCTCCTTATGGGCAGCCTCCTCAAAACCTATTGGGCATGACCATTGACCGATAGGAATGAAGAACTTCATTCCTTGTCTTTATTCATCCACAATTTATCTTCATCCTTCCATATAGGCCTCTTAATAATTTAATTCTTCTTCTTTGAATTCCAATTGCTTCTTAAGGCTTAATATTAAATATTTAGGTCCAATATAATTTAAACATCATAATCAAATTAAATAAAAATCTAAAATAAAGTTTCTTACACCAACTCTCTTTTATTTATTTTTCTAACTATTCTAATATATATTAGAATCTATGAACATGTTATATATTTTGATTGGATTTTACATACTGTAAGCAATTCTAATACAACAACGATGGCAAATAAGATTTTTCTAATAATATAGAATCAAGTGGACTTTGGTGTTCTGTCATTTCTACAATGTATAAAAAGAAGATGCCACAAGAAACTTTATTGAGGATTATTGCAATAATTTGTAAAACTACGGATTGAAAAGATCTTGTAGAAGCTTTGTCAGTGCATGTCAAGGATGCAAGATAGTAGGTTAGCAAAGAACTAAGAAGAAGAATTCAGAACCAGAATAACTTCAAGAACAAAGAATTAGATAGAAAAGAATAAGAACTAGATCAAGAATAAAAAAATTGGATTAATATCAAGAACAAGGCAACACTCTGGATTACTCCAAGACTTATGTTGGTAAAATTAAGGTGCTCCTCAGTCTTGCCTCTTATTTATACTATGAGGCCTTATGTCCTATTGGACCTTCTAAGAATATCTTAGAATATTTTAGAAGCCTAAGGAAGATTTTGGAAGACTCTAAAAAGTCTACGGGAGATCTTGGAAGATTGAAGAAGATTTTAGAGGGTCCTAAGAATATCTTAAAATATTTTAGAAGTTTGAGGAAGATTTTGAAAGACTCTAAAAAGTCTACGGGAGGTCTTGGAAGGTTTGAAGAGGATTCTAGAAGATTTTCAAAGACTAAAGAAGATTCTACAAGATTCTAGAAAGCTATAAAAGATTCTAGAAGATTACAGAAAGTTCTAGTAGTGGCTTAAAATATGTCCGTGATATCACCTTCTCTTCTAGCAATGAGTTTCATGAGGAGCTAAAGCAATTTAATCAAATCACATGCGTAAAAATTCTAAAATTCGTTAGATTAGAGAAGCAACATATTTTATCTTTTGTTTGTTAATTATCGGTTCAACAGGACTTTTGAAATGGCGTCAATGACCACTAAATATAACCTCTATTAGGCCAATATTCCATCCAAGAATTTACTCTTCATTGCGACCTTCAAAACATCCTCCGAACATAATTTTTGGTCCACTTGCAGTCATCCTTCCAACTTCGAGGAGTATTATCAAAGCTTGGGCATTTGAATCAAGATTTTTGTCATAAGGCTGTATCTCCAAAGATTCCAAGCATGGCCTTACTTGATGTTGGGATACTCCTTCTTCATCTTGTCCATGTTTTTCAAACCTAGCACATTGTGAAAGTTGCAATGATTCTCCAATTGCTTGTATGGCAAAAGAGTCTTTTGATTCTTGTTCCTACAATTTCCTTGAAACGTGAAGATTTGACATGATAATTAATAAGCTTCTATCCTAAAAAAATACAAGTGTAGGTCTTAGCGCAGCTCTTTCTTTTTTATGTTGGACTTTTGTTGTTGATAAGAAGTGCCATTTAGAAGCCAAGAGATGTGACTGTCCACAAAATCTTCAATGACTATTGAATAGGTAGCTTGACTTTCTACAACATGGCTTTCCACATCTTCAATTTGGAATGGATCTACTCTAAGGTGGTATCCATAGTTTAAGAAGAATGGAGTTTGTTTTATTGAAGAGTGTTTGGAATTATTCTATGTAACCTCAGCCAATGGTAGAAAGTCCATATAATCATCTTATTGATAATTTATACTATAACAAAGATATTGTTCTAAGATCTGATTCACTTGTTCTATTTGACTATCAATTTGAAGATGATAAGTAGATGAGAGGTTGATCTTGACATTTAAAAGCGAAAATAGTCACCTCCAAAAGTTTGATACAAATTGTAATTCTGAATCTGAAATAATGTCAATTAGAAGGCCATGTATTTGGTAAATATTATCAATAAAAAGCTTGGCTATTTCTTCTCCCGAAATAGTCTTATTGCATGGAATAAAGTGTGCCATCTTGGTAAGACGGTCTACCACTACAAAAATTCAATCTTTTCTATTCAAAATTGAGAGGTCTGTATTGAAGTCCATAGATAACGATTGCCATTAGCCCTTAAGAACTGGAAGAGGTTGCAAAAGTCCATATGGTTGGTGTCTTGGAATCTTTGTTCATGCACAAATTTCACATGATTAGATGAATTCTTTTTCTAATTTTCACATTTGAAGCCACAAATAGTTTCTTGATATCAATTCCAAGGTCTTATTGAAGCCAAAGTGTCTAGCTGCTGAAAGGTCATGTCAAGATTGAAGAATTTGAAGTCTTGTAGGTCTTGGAGGAACATATAAAAGATTCTTGAAGTATAATAATCCATCTTCCAATTTGAAATTATTATTTTCTTCTACATGTGTATTTTTTAAATATTATTGGATATTTTTTATAAATGGATCTGTCTTTATTACTTTTTGGATTTTTATATTGAGAGTTATATCTATATATATAAATATCATCAATATTTTTAACTGCAAATTGGATGGCTTCAACATGATTGATTTTTATTGATCCAATACAATGTTGTCAAGGACAAGAACTCGATGAAATCAAATGGTCAAGTGAGACTTCTCTTATAAAATAGAAATAAGAAAATATGTATTCAATAGAAACTGGAATGGCTATTGTCAAAAGACAAGACAACTAGAGACTCTTGAAACTAGATTAGTAGCAAGAAAAGAGTTGACAAGAGTGAAGAAGGCTTCGCTCTTGTCTCTATATATACTATCTAATTAGAAGCTATGTGGCGATGTTATATAGGACCTTCAATATGTGTTGACTTTGAAGGCCACTTGCCTTAGCTTACAAGGCAAGTTTTTTACATGTGCGCCACGTAGTTAGCTTGAAAAACAAGCTATTAACATGTGCGGCACATGGTTAACTTGTTGACCAAGTTTCTAACTAAGAAATCAACTATGGACACCTATACAGTCAAAGCAGCATCTATGAAGCTTCCAAGTAGTTTTTCTAGAAGATATTATAGAATTAACCTACTTTTACTTACTTTTACCTAGTTCTACTTAATTATATACGTAACTATGTGTATGTCCGTGACATTATCCCTCCTTTTAGGCACGAGTTCCACGAGGAGTAGTGATTAGATATTGAGGAAGTCTAAGATACGCCGGATTGTATTTGCCACATATTCTGATCTTTGTTCTCTTCGAAGGTAATTAATGGGTCTTCTCAACCATCGATAATGTCCCATTCAGGGGCGGGAAGACCACCCTGTTATTTGATCATTGTTGTGACCTTCATAACTTCCTTCAAATAACACGTTTGGAACACCATCAGGACTTGTTCCTACCTCCAATAAAATCACCAAACATCGGGAGTCTCTTCCAAGGTCGTGATACCAAACACGTTGTATCTTGCCATCTATTCAAAGAAGAACATGTCGTTCTTGAAGATCTTCATCTTGGTTGCGTCATTTTGAAGATTGTGACAATGGCAACATCTCATCTGGCAAGTCAGCAAATGAAGGCTCTTGAGTCGAATCCGCTGGTTGTTGGTTCTCCATTTCCTCAGTGCCACAAATACAAAGAAGTTACAAACAAGGTTAGAAAGTTGAATGTTATCTTGCCTAGATCTTGTTTCTTTTATAGGAGAGGTCTTCATCTTGATTTTGATGGATGTCGTTGATGAAAGGTCTCCACCTTCCTTGCTGCATTTATAAGATTTTTTGTCGGTTCCCATGTGCGCTCACTAATATTGTATCCGCGCCAATGAATAAGATATTCCAACCTATTTTGGTGCCACCTCGAATCAAAGACTTCTTCCACCTCAAATTCTTTATTATTATCCACTTCTATAGGAGGCGGTGGCATTTGTTTTCTTCCTTGTATATTTGTTGTCTTATATGGCTCAAGTAGAGACACATGGAATACAAGATGAATTTTCATAGACTCTGATAGCTTTAATTGATAAGCGATTGGATTGAATTTTTCACAAATTGAGAATGGTCTAAGCCTACGATAGTCCAATTTATCACAAGAAGGAATAGTCTTGATATTTCGACGAAGTAGCCATATCTTATCACCAACAGGGAATTGAGGTTGTTGATTGTGATAGACATCTGCATTGGTCTTTTGTCGTTCCTGAGCTTCTTTTATTCGCACCTTCATTGTTGCATATAGCTCTGCCAACTTATTTGCCAAATCTTTTGCCGCAGGATTATCAGCTTTTGAAAAGTCAAAAATATCAAGTCATGGGTGATAACCATAATTAGCAAAGAAAAGTGTTTGTTGAGTAGAAGAATGTACCGAATTATTATAAGCAAACTCTATCAATGGCAAAAGAGTTGTCCAATCGTCTTGATGGTAATTGATGGTACACCTCAAATATTGCTCCAAGACTTGGTTCACTCGTTCCGTTTGACCATCTGTTTGAGGATGGAAGGCTGAAGATAGTTTTATATCTACCTTCAATATCTTAAACAGGGTTCTCCAAAATTTGGATACAAATTGCGTTCCTCTATCTAATATAATATCCCTTGGCAATCCATGATGGCAATAGATATTGTCAAGAAAGAGCTTAGCTGTTTCTTCACCTGTGATAGATTTTGTACATGGTACAAAGTATGCTATCTTGGTGAACCGATCTACAATCACGAATATGAAATCATATGAACTTGAAATTGATAGATCTGTGATAAAATCCATAGAGATAGAAGACCATGGTTGTTCTGGTATAGGTAGTGGTTGGAGAAGTCTGTAAGATCAATGACGAGGGGTTTTTGATCTTGAACAAACATTGCATGATTGTACAAACTCCTTAACTGCCTTCCACATTTGAGGCCACCAAAAATCTCTTGATATTAGTTCCAGAGTCTTGTTGTACCTAAAATGTCCTGCTGGGGAAAAATTGTGACGAGCTTCAAGAGCACGTAGTCGTGCTTTGCCTTCTGGGATATACAAGCGTCTCTCAAAGTAGAATAGATTGTTCTTGAATTCAAACTTAGAAGTATCATGAGACTTAGATGAATTGTTCTTAATATCATGAACAAGAGGGTCTGAGGACATACTTGACTGGATTTTCTTGAGAAAATTTGAATCAACGGTCAATGTTGATTTGATTGCTCGAAGATAAAATTGTTCTGGCTTCAAGAGGGTCGTTCATTGTTGATCAAAAGCTGCATCTCCTTCTTTTGGAGCAAGATAAGAACGTTGTCGGATAGAGAGAATTCGCCTTGGAAAAACGCCGGGTTCCTAGCTGCTACTAGAACTAGTAGGGAACATGAGAGGAAGCCATACAAGTATCTTCTATACTTGCACAATATTTGTTCAAGCTTTCAAATTATACTTGTATTATACTTATACAAGACTTGTACAAATATAAAATATAAACACTTGAATAATACTTATATAAATACTTGTATAATACTTATATAAACCTTGGTATAATACTTGTACAAATACTTGTATAAATATTATGTATAATACTTGTAAAATACTTGTATAAATACTTGATATAATACTTGTATAATCCTTGGTATAATACTTATACAAATACTTATACAAATATTATGTATAATACTTATAAAATACTTGTATAAATACTTGATATAAAGTATATATATTTGTATAAAAGGTATAAGCAAACTTGTACAAATACTTGTACAAATATTATATATAATACTTGTATAATACTTGTATAAAAGGTTTAAGCAAAGTGTGTATGTATTCAAGTATACCTCAAAATACAACCGCATATGAGGAATACAAGTTATACAACAACTGAAACTAAATAAATCACTAAAAATTCATCCAAAGGTCGAATCAAGCGTGCTTATAGCCTATGGAAAGCCAATAATCCATTGTAAAACATATCAAAATTTCACAAATAGATGACTTACCATTTAAAAGTTATGGCTAAAAGAAATAGGCACTAAAATTTCCAAGCAAATGCAAAGGCAACAAAGCTCCTCTTCACTTCAGCCTTTGTTGTGATCACTTCCCTTCTCCAAATTGGACATGCAATAGCTTTTTAGAAAGCTCACTCCATCATCTAACTTGTTCTAAAATTTCGCATGCATGCCTCTCAAACTCCAGATTTTGTAGCTAGTCGATTCTACTCTTCAAACCCTAGCAACAATTTTCCCTCTTTGACACTTCACGGCTCATAAAACTTTCATCAAAGCTCCAAATGTATTGATTTTTGTTTTTGTGGAAAGCTTACACAAGCTACTATAAGCACCTAAAATATCAAAAAGATTAAAGAGACTGTCCGACTTGGGTGGTTGAACAAAGTCTCTACCCCTCTTCATGAGGTGGCAGCAAACCCTTTCCCACTCTCAAGCTCACAACTTTTGCTCTCCAACTCTAAATGCTACAAGAGATGTCTTGATAGAAAGCTAACATAGCTTTCCACACTCTCTATAAATTTCACAAAGAAAGAGTCGAAATCAAACTTGAAGTAGCGGCTCGAAATTTCTGCCCCTCTTCATTGGATGGCAGCAAACCCTACTCTACTAAAACAAGCATAGTTTTTTGCTCACAACTCCAAAACAAGCAAGTGAGTAGGTTCTAGAATTCTCACAACTTGAAGAACACACACACCAATTTTCATTACAAACGCTTCTATCTCTTTGGAGCTATCTCTCTCCAAAGTTCACCACTCAAAATTGCCTCTTCTTTCGGTCTAGCAAGAGGAGTATATCTCCCTTTCTTTCCATATTAGACTATGAGACGCCCACATGGGCAGCCAAATCCTATTGGATAGGCCTTATTCACCCCTCACAAGGTCCATTCTACCTCAAAAGTCAACAAGAAAGATAAAACAACCTTTATCTTTCTTCTAATTACAAAAGAGTCTATTCTAGGATATAAATAAGGTAGGAACAAAACAAATAGCCATCTTAATTCACTAACTAAGTGGCTATAATAAATCCTCTCCTTGTAATATCTTTTAAAATAATCTCTAGCACTCACACATATATTAACAATAGATACAAGATTTTTTAATATTTTTATACACTGCATGTAAATGCAATATGACAACGTTGTCGGGGTAGAGAGAATCTGCCTCAAGAAAGCGCTGGGCTTCTGGCTGCCACTAATTACTCAAGCAAGATTTAAGTATAATAAAAACCCCCAATTTTATATAAGAGAGATCTCCATAGGGCTATTACACCCAATACACAAGCCTAATTTCCTCAAACCACTCAAAACATAACAAAATACTCTAAACCCTCATTCTCCCGTAGAAAGGGAATTTTTCCCAAACTTCAATAACCCATAACTTTTAATCCAACCGTCCAAAACTACTCCAAATTTACATGAAGTACTGATATATTCTTCACAACTACCACCACAAATTTCAACCGTCGATTCATTATCAATCTTTAGATATCGCCAAAACCCTAGCAGTAGCTTTAAACCCTTGTTTACAAATACCCGTATACTAAATTCTTCATATCTCACAATCTAAAAGTCCAAATGCTATGAAACTTTGATGTATAGCTTTTTAGCACAATAATACACCTTTTTGGAAATTTTTAGACAAAAATTCGTCCAAAAACTTAAGATATGGCAAACCCCATCACCATCAACAAAACGGTCTACTTACTGCCTTGGAATTGGATGCGCTGTCTTCAACTCTTCATATCTCCTTCGTCTAAACTCAAAACTTAAGAATTCCTTCATAACAAACGTAGATCTTGAAATCACCTTTCCAACCGCACCGTCCGATCTCCAAAAGCCTCCGTACAACTCCGCGAAATCCCAAAAGAGTGACAGTATGTATAAAATCCACTCTCTAACTTTGAACAAGTATATCTTCTTCACCCTAACTCCAAATCGCCTAAAATTTCCTCTCAAACTATACCCAAAATCCTAAAATTTACAACCCTACCTCTGAAATTGCAAATCCCCCTTATGAAGTCGCCGAAACCCTTGTTAAGGTCGCGGGCAGCCTCCTCAAAGCCCATTGGGCATGGTATTCGACCAATAGGGATGAAGTTCCCTATTCCTTGCCTTCATCCGACCATGGCTTGATTTCATCCCTCCCAATTAGCCTCTTACTAGCTTGAATTTTCATCCTTAAGTCCCAACCTTCTCTCAAGGCTTCATACTAAACATTTAGATCTTATAATTTTTAAATACCTTAACTAAAATAAGTAAAATAAAATAAAATAAAGTTTCTTCTATCAACCATTTTTAATTTAACTTACTAACCATTCTAACACATATCTAAATCTATAAACATATTAGGCATTTTGAGTGGATTTTACATACTGTAAGCAATTACAGTACGACAACGTCTAGAAAGGGCATCAGACAAACCTTGTTGTTTTCTTGGTCTATACATGATAATGAACTCAAATCTTGACAAAGACATACTCCAACAAGCTTGACGATGATTTAAAACACGTGCTGATATGAAATATTCGAGATTCTTGTGATCCGTATATACGATGACTGGATGGGAGGCGCCTTCTAAATAATGACGCCATTCTTGAAAAGAGTCCACGATTGCAAGAAGTTCTTTGTCGTGGATCTCATAATTAATCTCGACTGCTAAAAACTTTCTTGAATGAAAAGCTATTGGATGAAGTTTGTCATCTATTCCCATTTGTGACAATACGGCACCCAATGCAAAATCTGATGCATTTGTTTCCATAAAGAATGCTTTAGAAAAGTCGACGCAATACAAGATTGGTGTAGAAGTAAAAGCTGTCTTCAAAGCTTCAAACGATGCTTGTGCTTCCTTGCTCCACTCAAGTTTTTCTTTACAAATTAAGCTTGTCAATGGAGCTGCAACTTGAGAAAAGTTCTTAATGAAGATTCGATAATAATTGGCAAATCCCAAAAAACACTGTACATCTCTTATCGTCCTTGGAATTTTCCAGTTCATAATTGTCTGAACTTTCTTAAGATCCATCATTAAGCCGTTATTAGAAATGATGTATCCTAGGAAGTCAACTTGAGTAGTATGAAATACACACTTTTCCATCTTGGCATATAATCCTGTATCTCTAAGTTTTTGTAACACACGACAAACATGAAATTCATATTCTTCTACGTTCTTTGAGTAGATTAGAATGTCGTCTAAATAGCAGACAACAAAATCATCAAGAAATTCACGAAAAACGTCATTCATAAGATGTTGAAAAGCAGCTGGTGTATTTGTGAGTCCAAACGGCATGACATTATATTCAAAATGTCCATACCTAGTTCAAAATACAGTCTTCCATTCGTCACATTCTTTGATGTGGATCAAATTATATGCTCCTTGTAGATCTATTTTTGTATAGATCTTTGCTTGGCTGAGTTGATCAAGAAGTCCTGAAATCAGAGGTAAAGGATACCTGTTCTTGATGGTAATCTTATTAAGTCCTCGATAATCTATGCACATCCGTAAGGATCCGTCTTTTTTCTTTACAAATAAGATAGGAGCTCCTGCTGGAGATTTCGAATGGCGTATGAAGTTCTTAGCCAAGTTCTCGTCAATATATTCCTTCAATGCAGTCAGCTCGTTGTGCGATAAATTATAGATTGATCCAAATGGTGGTTGAGCTCCTACTTGAAGGTCGATTGAGCAATCATAAGGTCGATGCTGTGGAAGAATATCTGCATTTTTCTTTTCAAAAACATCTTAAAAATCTTGATACTGGTTAGGAATATTACTTGTAGTCTTCTTAGTATCCGAAATAGGTGTGGCATATATAACAAAAGATGGTCCTTCTTTTGCCGCACGTATAAAAGCTTTCGCACCTATTAGTAAGGGTTTGGATATACTAGACTTATGTATTTCTACTTGACTACTGGATTCTTGGGTTGAACTATAAGAAAAATCGAGGTTACGAGAAATCCAATCTATTTGAGGATTATATTTTTCTAACCACGATAATCCTAAAATAATCGGATTTGAAGAGGATTTAATCACATTAAATATTACTACACTAATATGTCTTTTAATTGCTACATCTAAAGGAACAATCTCATGGGTGACATCTCTAGAAGATAACAAACGACCATCTATGACTTCTACGTGCATAGGTTTATCTTTCTTGATTAAAACTATTTCTTGTTTTTTGACAAAGTCTTCGTCTATGAAATAGGCTGAGGCTCTTGAATCTAATAAAGCAAAGACTTTGTGATTTTTAGATCCTAATGATACTTCTATTGTAAAACAAGGTGAGTGGTCTGAGGAGAGAATAGGACCTTTACAAGGTGTTGCACATGATTCCAGCTGCACAGTCCCTATTGTAGCTGGAGAAATTCGTTTTCCGACACAGTGTCTTCTCTAGCAGCCATACTTCTCATTTTGTGATTGCGTCGCTTCTTTGGACAATATTGAGCAGTGTATTTAGATTCTCCACAATATAAGCACAAACCCTCTTGACGACGTCGAGTCTTTTCCTGCTCAGTGAGAGGTTTAAAGCGTACCGCATCAATTTGCATTGGTTCTGGTTTAGCCAAGTAAGTTTCTGAAAACTTAGGAGTTGCTGTCATCAATTGACTTGTTCCTCTCCAACTGAATTTATATTCTTGGCGCCTTTCAAATAATCGATTGTGACATGCAATCACTTGAGCAACAAATTGCTCCAAAGATTCAACTTTTGGTATTGTTAGTAAGAAATCTTTGATGTTATCCTTCAATCCATAACAAAATTGGTTGATAAAGGCTTTGTCATTCCACTCTACATCGCAAGCAAGATTTTGAAATTCAGCAGCATATGTTGTAGCTAACCATGATCCTTGTCGTAAAGATAAAAGCTTGGTCTCTGCTACCCTCTCTCGGTCGCTTTCTCCAAATGTAGCCGTAAACACTTCAAGGAATGAATTCAGATTGTAAAGAAGTCTTGAATCTTTTTCCATCAAAGGTGCAAACCAAAAAAGGGCACTTCCAGATAGAAGTGCACCTATGAATCCAACTTGGATAAATCCATCAAGATATTGGAAAAGGTGTAACCTTAAATAAAGCTTGACTTGTTGCAAAAATCCTCGAAATTTTGATCTTGTTCCATCAAATTTCTCGGGCATACTAATCTTTGCCTCTTTAACACTTAAAGAAGCAAGATTTCTTGGATTCAGTTGGGAGGCTGATCTACTTGCTTCTCTCACTTGTACAACTTCTTGGCGTAAGCTCTAGACTTCCTCCATAGGTGTTGGAATAGCGCTTCCATGATTAGCATTGATGATTCGTGAAATTTCCACTCTAAGAGTATTGACAAGCTCCTGAAGATTTGCAATAGTTGCAAATCTATTCTCGCTTCCGGTAAGTGTAGCATCCATGATTTTTCCTTCCATCTTAGACTACTTTGCAAATCTATAATTTGGATTAGAGGAGGATAATCCGCAACCTCTAATATCAAACAAAAATCTTCCACAAAGAGGGATGATCCACTCTCTTTTAGGAAAAAATCAAGGTTAGAAAGCAAATAGAGTCAATTCAAAGGTGGGTAGTCCGCAACCTTCAAATACAAAGAATAGAAGTGGGGTAATCCACTCACTTCTAACACAAAAAAAGAACAATAAATCTTCACTCTTGTCAAGCTGTCAAAGACAAGAACTCGATGAAATCAAATGGTCAAGTGAGACTTTTCTTATAAAATAGAAATAAGAAAATATGTATTCAATAGAAACTGGAATGGCTATTGTCAAAAGACAAGACAACCAGAGACTCTTGAAACTAGATTAGAAGCAAGAAAGGAGTTGACAAGAGTGAAGAAGGCTTCACTCTTGTCTCTATATATACTATCTAACTAGAAGCTATGTGGCGATGTTCTATAGGACTTTCAATATGTGTTGACTTTGAAGGCCACTTGCCTTAGCTTGCAAGGCAAGTTTTTTATATGTGCGTCATGTAGTTAGCTTGAAGAACAAGTTATTAACATGTGTAGCACATGGTTAACTTGTTGACCAAGTTTCTAACTAAGAAATCAACTATGGACACCTATACGGTCAAAGCAGCGTCTATGAAGCTTCCAAGTAGTTTCTCTAGAAGATATTATAGAATTAACCTACTTTTATCTACTTTTATCTAGTTCTACTTAATTATATACGTAACTATGTGTATGTCCGTGACAAATGTCTCCTATTCTTGGTATAAGATATTTTTGTCAAAAAAAGGCATCTGATTTTTCTTGAAGTTTTCTCGGATGATAGGTAATTATAAAATCAAATCGAGATAATAACATACTCTATCGTGTTTGTCGATGATTTAGAACTCAAGCACTCATAAAATATTCCAAGTTTTTGTGGTCAATATATACCATGATCTTGTGTTGAGTCTCTTCCAAGAAATAGTGCCATTCTTCAAAAGTATCAATAATTGCTAATAATTCTTTGTCATGGATCTCGTAATTAATCTCTGTAGCTGAAATTTTTTGAAATTTCTAAATTTTTTTAAAATTTTCAAGAGCAGAATGCTACTGGATGTAGTTGACCATCATCACTAGTTTAAGAGAGTATAGATCTCAATGCAAAATCTCACGCATCCATTTCTAGAATGAATGGTTTTGTTGGATCTGCGTGGACAAGTATAGGAGTAGAAGTGAAAGATTCATTTAGCTTCTTGAATGCTTTTTCAGTCTTATCATTCCAAATAAATTTGTCCTTACTTGTGAATCGCATTAATGGAGCCACAATCTTGGAATAATCTTTAGTGAAGATTTTGTAGAAATTTATAAATCCCAAAAAATATTGTACATCTCTAATTGATGATGGTTGTTTCCACTCCATAACAATTTGTATCTTCTTTGGATCTGCGGAAATCCCATTTTTTGAAGCGATATATCCCAAAAATTTGACTGATGGTTGGTGGAAAGAGCATTTTTTCAATTTGGCATACTATCCACTTTCTTGTAGTTTTTCTAATACCTTCTGTACATGATATTCATGATCTTCTTCATTCTTAGAAAAAATCAAGATATTGTCTAAGTAGATGACTATAAAGTCATCTAAGTATTCTTGTAAGATATCATTCATCATATATTAGAAGAGTGTAGATGCATTTGTAAGTTCAAAAGGCATAACATTGTACTCAAAATGTCCATACCTTGTGCGGAATGCTGTCTTCTATTGATCTTCTTTTTTAATCCTGACTAAGTTGTAGGCGCCTCTCAAATCAATCTTTGTAAAAATCTTTGTTTGTCCTAATTGTTCCAATAATCTTGAGATTTATGATAATGGATAGCAATTTTTTATAGTTACCTTGTTCAGACCTCAATAGTCAACACACATACATAAGGAACCATCCCTCTTTTTTATAAATAATATAGGAGCTCTGACATGTGATTTTGAATGTCGAATAAAATTCTTGGCTAAATTTTTATCAATATATCCTCACAAGGCTGTAAGCTCTATTCTTGACAGATTGTAAATTGGACCAAATGGAAGTTGAGATCCATCTTGTAATATGATTGCAGAATCATAAGGACAATATTTAGATAATATATTTGCTTTTTTCTTTTCAAATATGTCTTCTAAGTCGTGATATTGATTAGGAATTTTTTGCTTTAATTGCTCTGTTGGATCTTTCATTGGGATAGTATACAATGCAAATACATCTCTTTTTTTTGCCGCTTGCATAAATGCTTTAGCTTTAAGAAATAGAGTAGTACCTCGTTTCTTCTTTTGATGTTTGGATTTTGAAAAAATCTTCCACATACTCCAATCAATATCAGGATTATGTAATTCAAACCAAGGAAGTCCAATGACAATAGGATTTGTTGGACATCTAATGATATTGAAAATAATTTGTGATACTTGATCTCCTAGTATCACTTCCAATGGTTGGATTTCTTTGACAACATCTCCTGATGTAAGATTTTGTCTATCAATGATTTCAACAAGTGTAGGATGGATCTTCTTTATAAGTAGTAGATTGTGCATAGTTGTAAAATCTTTATCTATAAAATATATTGAGGCTCCAATATCTAAAAGGACTTTAGTAGAAATTTCTTATTTCAAGGTTCTTATATATCACATGAAATATAAAATAAGATATTGGATTTGGAGGTAAAAAAAGAACTTATTCTGATATTTTAGATTTGAGGGTGTTCAACCACAAGGTCCCTACTATAGTTGGATGTCTTTGTTTTCTGACCTTTCTAATTTGGATATTATACCTCGTGCCTTGAATTCTCTAAACTTATTTGGATAATTCGATGTCTTGTGATTAGGTCTTCCACAATATAGGCATAAATTCTCTCGCCAACCTCTGATCTTTCCATTGATGTTAATGACTTGAATTGAATTGCATCAATCTACATAGGTTCACGATATGTTAATGGCTTTTTCAATATTCTTAAAGATATAGCAGTTGTACCTTGATAAGTATTGTTGAAAATTAATTGTTTTTCTTGTTGTAGTTCAAATAGGCAATTGTCACAAGTAATAGCTTGAGCTATGAGTTCCTCCAAGCTTTCAACTCATGGCATCGTGATCAGTAAATTCTTTACATCATCCTTTAGACCATAACAAAATCGAGTCATAAAAGCCATATCATTCCAATCAAGATCACAAGTAAGTTCTTAAAATTTTGTGACATAAATTATAGCTGAACGTTGTATTTGTTGTAAATTTTGGATCTTCTTCTATGCCACCCTCTCTCGATCATTGTCTCCAAATATAGTAGTAAATCTTTTCATAAAAGTTTTTAAATTATATAGGATCAGAAAATTCTTTTTCAATAGTAGCGCAAATCATGATCAAGCACTTCTTGATAAAAAGGTGCCTACAAAAGTGACTTGAGTGAATCCATCTAGGTAACGAGACAGATATAGTCATAACTGAAGTCACACTTATTATACAAACCTTTGAAAGTTGGATCTTGTTCCATCAAACTTATCAGGCATACTAGCTTTTGGCACTTTTATGACAATCCTTGGAACTTCTAGAGAAGTTGTGTACATAGCTTGTCTATCGCTTGCTTCTCTTAATCAAATAATTTCTTGTTATAAGTTATAAATCTCTTGCTTAGTTTTTTCAAATACTTGCTCTATTTGCGATTTTTTTTTGGATTGCAGTAGAATGATATTTCTTCTCATATTGAATCTAATAGGGCTTGAAGATCTGCAAGTGTTGCCACTCTATTCTTTGTTTGTAAGGATGCACCTCCTTTAACCTAATTTATTTCCATCTTAAAAAAAAATAAAAAAAAATAAAAAAAAATGATAAGCCATTAGTATTTTTTATACTAAAAAGAATATTTTTAGACAATTAATTTAGAGGAGGGTAATCCGCAACCTCTAAAATGTATTGATAAAATATAAAAAAGGGATAATCTACTCTTTCTAAAGAAAAATCAACTACAATAAGTAAGCATATCAATCTAGAGGGGAGTAGTCCACACTCCTCTAGAACGCAATAGTATCTTGAAGAGGGGTAATCCACTCTCTATTAAGAAATCTAAGCTCTGATATGATTATGTAAGTCAGTCTTGCCAAACTGTCAGGGATGCAAGATATTAGGTTAGCAAAGAATTAAGAAGAAGAATTTAGAATCAGAATAACTTCAAGAACAAAGAACTGGATGGATAAGAACAAGAACTAGATCAAAAATAAGAAATTGGATTAATATCAAGAACAAGACAACACTGTGGATTACTCCAAGACTTGTATTGGCAAGATTGAGGTGCTCCTCAATCTTGCCTCTTATTTATACTATGAAGCCTTATGTCCTATTGGACCTTCTAAGAATATCTTAGAATATTCTAGAAGCCTAAGAAAGATTTTGGAAGACTCTAAAAAATCTACGGGAGATCTTGGAAGATTGAAGAAGATTTTAGAGGATCCTAAGAATATCTTAGAATATTCTAAAAGGTTGAGGAAGATTTTGAAAGACTCTAAAAAGTCCACGAGAGGTCTTGGAAGATTTGAGGAGGATTCTAGAAGATTTTCAAAGACTAAAGAAGATTCTATAAGATTTTAGAAATCTATAGAATATTCTAGAAGACTACAAAAAGTTCTAGTAGTGGCTTAAAGTATGTCTTTGATAGTGCATGCCTATATTGCTAAGAGCCAATATGAAGCCTTGATAGAAGAAAAGAGAAGACAAGATTCTAATTAGACAAGAAAAGGAAATTCTTCCAAGAGGCAAACTTGACGAGATAAGACTTATAAGATGGCTTCACAAGAGTTACTAATAAAGGATGTCTCGATATCATTAAACAAAAAATTAAAGGACTTAGGAGAAAAAGATAAATCTACAACTTACAAACTTCTCTTTGATATTGAAGCAGCAACAGATTTAAAGGGAGTGCTTGAAAAACATGTACTTAATGCTAAAGTTGAATTTATATTGAAGGAGATATTAGGTATTACAAAGAAAGAATTTCATGATGTCATTATTGATAGTATTAAGCAAAGAGGTAATTAATGGATAAAATTGGATCAAATCATGCTATTGATGCACATATATGTAAAAATGAAGAAGATAAAATTGGCAATTGTTACAAATAATCAACAAGTAGAGGAAGGAGTTATAATCAAAAAGCACGTTTTGATGATCCAAGTGATAAGGAAAAAGAAATTTTCAGTTATTATACTCGAAAGCATTGAGCTAGAGCAACTACAGAGGCATTAGTAACGATTGGAGATATGGATGAGCCAGTTGTTGCCTTGATTGACTATGGTTCAGAAATAAATCTTATGTCTAAAGATCTTTATATGAAATAAAAGTGGCCAATTGATATAGAGCATAGATGGATAATATAGGCAGCTAATAATATATGAGGTGAATTGTATGGTACTTGCATAGATGTGAAGATTTGGATTGGTAATATTGTAATGGAGCAAAATTTCTTTATTAAAGATGCAACATCTTATCTTCTTAAATTCAAACAACCAAATATTATTGCAACTCGGATGGAAACAAAAGTACTTGATGATGGATTAGCTTATACACAGATTTATAGTGGAGATGGGAGAAGGACAATATAATTTTTGACTGTTACTCCAAATCATTAAAGCAATCGAGACAAATTGAGAGAGAATCCATTGTTAAGAGTTATTGAAGAATTTACGGATTTTTAAGGAATACTACTATAAAGCGGAATTATGGAGGCATAGAAGAGAAGATACTCTCGCGAGATATAGGTCTCTTTGATACAGGTTTTATTAATATTTTTGAAAAAAAAAGTATTATATATATATATATAAATTATAAATTTAAAAAAAAAAATTGTGATATTAAAAAGCATATATGTGAATTGGAGATATTAAAGGATGATGAAAGGATTTCTAATATTTATGAAGAAAAATGGATTGGATGATTTTTTGAAAATGATTGCATTAATTGGAATAGGAGATGATGATAAGATTGTACAAATTCATTCTAGAGAAATTTACTCTGTACTTGAATCTTTTCAAGCAGCAGAGATTATAATTGAAACAAAATATAAAACAGTAGATAAGAAGCTGAAATTTGTTGCCGGACCTTTCCCAAAAGATTTTAAAGAATAAGTGGAAAAAGTATTGAAAGAAAAGAGCTGAAAGGATCCAAGGAATATTGGACATAATTTTACTAAAGCGACTTTTGAGGAATTGAAGATTGAATCTGATGGTTCCTTATTGCCAAAGGAAATTGAGTACTTCAAAGAGATGTTATCAAAACAAGGTAAATCATTTGCCTTTAAATCTCATGAAATTGGATGTATGGATGTGAATATTGTGACTCTTATGGTTATTTTCACTATATTGCATGTACTTTGGAATTTGAGACCAATCCTAGTACCAACGGCATATTTGCCAAGTTTAATAGAATTATTGAAAGAAAAATGGATTATTATGGTTTATTTAAGATATGCAATCAATAAATGCAATGACTATCAAGAATGTGGAAATTGGACTAATAGTAGATGAATTTGCTAAAATATTTGTAAGAAGGGCAATCTATTCAATAGATGATTTATATTTAGGCTTTGATCAATTTCAACTTGCAATAGAGAATAGAGACATGACAACAATGAAAACACCACTTGGACTAGTTAAAATATGTACTCTTCCTTAGGGTGCTACTAACTTAGTTGTACATATGATGAGCGGGATGAACAAGGTGTTGAGAGATTTTATTCTTGAAAAGAGTATACTTTTTTTAGATGATATTCCTATAAAAGAGTGCAAGAAAGAAGACAAGGATGAAACTTTGGTTAAGAAGGGATGTTGCAAGTATGTTATTAATCATATACAAGATTGTAAAAAGATATTGATTCGGCTTGAAGAAGTTCATCTTATCTTATGAAGTGTAAAATCTATGTTTAAAATATAAGAAGTTATAATTGTTGGATATTTATGTGGATTTTATGGAAAGAAATCGGATCCAAACAAGATTGATGCAATTAAAAGAATGAAAGAAGATTGGAGTTCTTTAACAAAGGTGCAGAGGTTTTTGGGTGCATGTATATTCTATCATATTTAGATTCCTCACTATGCTCATATAGCAAATCCATTGTATGAATTATTATACAAAGCTTATCGATTTAAATAGGAGGAAAGATATATCAAAGTAATGTAAAAATTGAAGGATTTATTCACATCACCTCCACTATTAAGAAAAGTTGATTTATAAGTATAATAGACTAGTGATTTTTACAATAGATTGTAGTCCAATTGCTATTGGATGGACTATTGGTTAAGATGATTCGATAGGACACAGATTTGCAGTTTGATTTAAAATAAAGATTTTAAGTACTTCCCAACATGCTTATTCACAAGTCAAAAGGGAATTATAGGGAGTTGTTTCAGCTATGAAAGCTGTAAAAGATTACTTAATTGGAGCAATGGTGGTGATTGAAACAGATTTATTGCCTTTGCTTGGGATGATTATTAATTGTATAACACCGGATATTGCAATGTTGAGGTGGATTACTTATATCAAATCATTAAATTTGAAATTTAGAGATGTTGTAAGGAAAGATAATCTGATGGCAGATATGCTATCTTGAGCAAGATATGATAGAAAAGATGAGATGATTGAGGATGTTGATGATGTAGATATAAAGTTTTATTTAGTTTCACAAGTGAACAAGGAAGATATGCTATTTCATAAAAAAAATTATGAAAGAAAGTTATTGGATATTAGATATTATTTGAGCACATTAACCAAGCATATTGATTGGTCTATTGAAAAATTCAAACAAATTAGAAAAAAGACATATAAGTTCATATTATAAAGAGGATTTCTATGGAAGAGGCCAAAATCAAATATTGGAATGGTGCAATGAGATAGTAGGTACCAAAGAAGATCAACAAAAATTACTCAAAGAATTTCATGATAGTCTATGGACTGGACATAGAAGAATTTGGGCTACTTTTTCTAAACTGAAATACCGATATTGGTGAAAAAATATGTACCAAGATGTAACTTCATTTGTAGAATCTTGTAGAACTTGTCAATTGTATTCAAATATATGTTATAAAGATGGTCTACATATAATATATCCCTTAGCTATTCATTTAAATGGATTGTAGATTTAGTTATTATGCCAATGGGACTATGGCAAATGAGGTATGTAGTTTTGGCTTGTAAAGATTTATCAAACCAAGTGGAAGGCAGGGCATTCAAAACAAAATCTATAGAAGGAATCTGCAGATTTTTACTTGAGGATGTTATTTGTTGCTATGGATGTGTGAGGAAGATCACTGCAAATTATAGAGAATTGGATATACATTAAGCACGTGAATTCTTTACGAGATGTGGAATTAAATTATCATTGACCATTGCTTATAATTTAGAGGGGAATACAAAGAATAAACGTGGACACCTATCAATTATAAGAGCCTTAATTAAAGCTTGTAATGGAAGAATAAAGAAATGGCCTCGAGTTTTACCTTATGCATTATGGGTTGATTAAACAACATATAGTTCAGTGACAAGATATATGCCAGTGGAACTCATGACAGGTCAAAAACCTATTATGCCAATTGAAAAATATATACCAACTTGGAGTATGCTACCTTGTAAAGATGGATTAACAAAAGAAGAATTATTGGCTATTAAAATCTGGCAACTTGAACAAAGATAAAAAAATGTGGAATTAACATTAAAAAGATTATAAGAGGCAAGACCAAAGAATAAGGCTTGATTTGATAAACAACATCACTTCAGACCAAGAGTAATTGAAGAAGGTGATTGGATACTTGTTTATGACAATATTTTAAATAATCAGCATAGTACCTTACGGTGTCGTGGTGAGAGTCTTAGCCCTAAGAAACACTAGGTCTTTTTTTGCCTCTAGTTTTTCAAGTGCAAGATGAGATTCATAAAGTTCATAAAATTGAAGAATTTACATAAAAACATACTTTATTAACCCTAACATATTCTGCCTTTAGAAACCTGCCTTCAATTTTGCTCATAAATCCTAGGATATCACATCAATTGAAGCAAAATTTGGACACAAGGTACTTAAGGGAGTAAAGAAGCAAACCCCATAATCCTTTTGATTATAGCTCATGTGGTTAGAGAGAACCATGTTGTCAAAGTAATTCCTCCATGCTGCCTTTGATTCTGGACCCCCTTTGCTTCACACCTTCATTGCTCTTCATTAAAAAGACCTAAGTGCTGAAATTTGGTAGGCTTATAGCTTGTATCATGTTGTAAACATCCTTCAAATACTGCTCCAAAAGTCTTCTCCAAACTTGAGTTATAGATTCCATCCTTCTTCTTTAATTTTGCCTTCTAACAACTCTGGATCTGACCACAACATTCCTCATAACTCCTCGAATATAACTCCAATAGCAATCAGTTTTTTACACAACTTAATAGACTCATATATCTACAAATTTCAACAAATTTTACTCAAAATACTACTCTAATCACAAAGTTATGCTCTCTCAAACTTCACTGATTTGGAGATAGACCCTGTCACTTTGAAAGAGCATAACATTTTACTTATAAGACTAATGAATATCAAACTTACACTCATCTCTTCCTTAACTTACATAGATCATGTCTATCAAATTTCACACTCAAATTCGTCTCCTAACTCCCTTTATACCCAAAAAAACCCACATACATGCACTGCCCATACAAACCCTCAACCCTACCTTCACTCTATTTCTTTTTTCATTCAAACTGGTTACAATTTCACTCATAACTCTTTGCTCAGAGGTCATATTGACTTGAGATTTTAACACAAAGTAGTTAACTCTATAAGAAACAAAAACCCAACAAATTTCGCCACTAAAGTGTAAGTGGTTTCCAAGAACCAAGGCCCGAAAGTTTGTAACCCTCTCTGCCCTAGTCTTAAACACCTACAACTTTCACGACTCATATCTCCCTTGATACTTAATGAAAAGACATGAGAATTGTCTCTATGAGTTCTTTATCTTGTCTACTACAAACCCACAAAAACTCGCACCTAAAATGCTCTCTAAGCTTCTGCTACATACAAAAACGTATACTGCCTATCAAAAAGAAACCCTATCTCTCCAAAAAAACTCTCCTCCTTCTTCTTCACGACCCTTCCTTGTCATCTCCCTCCTGGTCTTCTTTATCCTCTTGGTCAAAAAGACCTCTTAGCCCATGTCTTTTCCACTTCCTCAACCTTTTCTTTTTTACTAACTTGAAGAAATTTCACTTTTCAAGGTAAATTTCCATTGTATCTTCTTACTACAAATTTTCTATCAACCTTTCTTCTAATCTTAATCTTTTTATTTTAATGCATTCTTTTATGTTTTTCACACTATGTTTTGATTTACAACACGACATCCACCCCCTCCAAACCTGCACATCCTCCGGTATGTGCCAACTTAACTATCTCCGTTTGTTTTATTGCTGTCATTTCTTCTCCATCTTTTACATTATTTGAAACTCTTAGTATCGATTGAACTTATTTCAATGAATCATTTTCCCCTATCAAAAAATCTCCTAGATATGATTTTTCTCTGAAAGCCATGAATAATCAAAGCTAAAATCATATCTTGAAGTTCTCCAAGCTTCACTTTTTTCCAAAATAAATGATAATAATCCTCCTTCCTTTCTTTATCACATTCAAAGTTATAGTTGTCAGCATAAATAAGTATCTTTGTGTCTTTGTGAACCATCTTTTCATTTGTGATTTCTTCAACTATGTATTCTTGAATTTGGATGGTCTGGGCTTTTTTTATTAAGCCTTGCGCTCCTCCATATTTAAATTCACCTTGATTTTGGATATATGTTGTATCCATAATAACCCTTGTATTACTCATATTCATTCCAACAAACATTTGTAAAACCTCATTTTCCATTTCTCCATTAAAAAATTCTTCTATTTGTTCAATTTTCTCTTCTTGAGCCTCATTAAAGCCAATTTTTTGCTCTTTTTGATAACCATCATTAAAAGTGGCATAAGCATGTATCTTTGCTTCTTTTTCTTCCATGTTTTCAGTGGTATCCTCCTTCTTCCTTTGAAGTTGAAGAGAAAACATGTCTAAAACTTCTTCTTCCAAATCAGCAAGTATATCATCATTCACATCTTCTTCTTCAACCTCATGACTCACCTTATCATCCTCCACAATCATAACTCCTTCTAAGCTTGATTTACATTCAATAAAAAACACTTGACCAATCTCTTCTTCCTCCTCTTTAGTCAAACAAGTATCAATGGCACTTGTCATCACTATCTCCACTTTCTCAATATCCTTCTTCTTCTCCGTACCCCTTTCCATATTTTCTTCCACTCTTTGCTTTGGAATTGATGCCTTCTTTGGTTGCGAAGATGAAAGAATATTTTGTGGTGGCTGATTTATTATTGATCCTTCTTTTGTCCTTCCTCCTATACCATCACCCTTTTGTATTTGCTTCTTATTCATTGGTTCTTCATCTTCATCTTCTACATTCCTTCCTCTCTTTACTTCCACATAGACATCTTGAAAGTCTTCATTCATCCTTTCTTTGTTTAAGGAAGCTTTGATGCTAACTGCATCAACTAGATCATCCCATCTTGTCTTCTCTCTAATGGCCTGAGCTCCTCTAATCATAGTCTCATGATTTTCAAGACATGGAGCTTCAACATCATTTTGCCAAGCCACAATTTGATAAGGATCTGCATTACCCGAATCTCTTGGCTTAGGCTTCATCATTCGATCTTCTATTAATTTTTTCATTCCTCCTTTAGTAAAGTTAGTGTCCAAAGGAAAATTTGTAGATGCATCTCTAATCCTTCCTTCTTTGAAGATAATGATGCCTTTTTTCATGGCATCAGTAAATGATTCACAATTACTACGTTTGTGATTGGAATCATCACACCAAATGCACCTCATGACATATCCCCTCTGTCCTTCAGAAGTTTGAAAAATACTTGACTTCATATTCCTTTTCAAAGCACTCATCTCCACTTTCAATTCCTTCAATCCCTTCACCAATTCCTCTAGAGTATCTTCATCTAGAGCCTTACCCTTTGAAGAGCTTAATGGTAACATTAAAGAAGTCCTTGTAGCTGATGGTGCTGAAGCTTCCATTTTTATTCCATATCCCCTAGCCTTTACCTACTGTTGCTTTGCAATAAGACTTATTGAATCCTCCAATTGTCTCCAATTGGTACTAAAACCTCCTTCACCTGTTCTATCTTGAAGAAGAAATAATAGTCTATCCTCCAAAGCTTCATTTGCAGCTTGTAGAAATAATTCTGATTTTCTCACTTCAAGAATCCTCTTCTCTATTAGTGAGAGTTGTCCAAATTTGTTTTCAAATTCTCTTAATAACTCACTTGGTCCCATGTTGTTACCTGGTTGTTGTTCCATCCAATTAAGGGAATTCCTTTCGGACATCCTTTCTTCATCTTCATCAAAAAAACTCATCTCGAAGCCTCTCTTCAAATTTGGCCCAAGTAATCTCAAAATTATTTTGATGAAGATGTTTCACCTTGTCTCTGATCTCTGGTACAACTGCCAAGTCAAATGTCTCTATCATCTTCTCCTCTGAAATTTGATAGATTTTCATCTCACAACTATAATTCCTTAAAAAATTTGAAATGTTCTTTCCATTGAATCTTTCATTCTTGGAAATAGTAGCTTTCAAAGCTTTTGTAGCTCCTTGTCCAACTGCATTGGCAACTTGTTGCTCCATAAACATTTGCATGGCCCTAAAGAATTCCTCTGCAAAATTTTGACTCCCTCCTTGAGCTTGACTACCACTGGTTCTATTATCTCCCATCTTGCCTTAAAAAATCTTGAAGCCTTAGAGCTCTCTCAGTGGAAGCACCAAATGTCGTGGTGAGAGTCTTAGCCCTAAGAAACACTGGGTCTTTTTTGCCTCTTGTTTCTCAAGTGCAAGATGAGATTCATAAAGTTCATAAAATTGAAGAATTTACATAAAAACATACTTTATTAACCCTAACATATTCTGCCTTTAGAAAACCGCCCTCAAATTTGCCCATAAATCCTAGGATATCACATCAATTGAAGCAAAATTTGGACACAAGGTACTTAAGGGAGTAAAGAAGCAAACCCCATAATCCTTTTGATTATAGCTCATGTGGTTAGAGAGAACCATGTTGTCAAAGTAATCCCTCCATGCTGCCTTTGATTCTAGACCCCCTTTGCTTCATACCTTCATTGCTCTTCATTAAAAAGACCTAAGTGCTGAAATTTGGTAGGCTTATAGCTTGTATCATGTTGTAAACATCCTTCAAATACTGCTCCAAAAGTCTTCTCCAAACTTGAGTTATAGATTCCATCCTTCTTCTTTAATTTTGCCTTCTAACAACTCTGGATCTGACCACAACATTCCTCATAACTCCTCGAATATAACTCCAATAGCAATCAGTTTTTTACACAACTTAATAGACTCATATCTCCCTTGATACTTAATGAAAAGACATGAGAATTGTCTCTATGAGTTCTTTATCTTGTCTATTACAAACCCACAAAAACTCGCACCTAAAATGCTCTCTAAGCTTCTGCTACACACAAAAACGTATACTGCCTATCAAAAAGAAATCCTATCTCTCCAAAAAAAACTCTCTTCCTTCTTCTTCACGACCCTTCCTTGTCATCTTCCTCCTGGTCTTCTTTATCCTCTTGGTCAAAAAGACCTCTTAGCCCATGTCTTTTCCACTTCCTCAACCTTTTCTTTTTTACTAACTTGAAGAAATTTCACTTTTCAAGGTAAATTTCCATTGTATCTTCTTACTACAAATTTTCTATCAACCTTTCTTCTAATCTTAATCTTTTTAGTTTAATGCATTCTTTTATGTTTTTCACACTATGTTTTGATTTACAACACGACAACGGAAGTTTTTAAAATATTGATTTGGGCCATATATAGTAGAAATAGTTGTCACGGATATAAGATTTACTATAATAATTATCTAATTCATATAGATTGATAGAAATAAGTAAAATAAGTTAATTTGATAGAGAAACTTCTTAAAAGCTTCAAAGATTTGGAATCATCTTTGTACATGTCTATAGGTAATTGATAGGTTAGAAATTTGGTCAACAAGCTAATCACGTGTCGCACATGTTCGTAGCTTGTGGAACAAGCTAGCCATGTGTCACACATATTGGTAGCTTGTGGAACAAGCCAAGTACGTGGCACATATGTAAGAAACTTGTTTTGCAAGTTTGACATGTGTCTTACAAATTAGACATGTGTTGGAGGTTTTATAGAATGCCGCCATATAGCTATTAGATAGATAATATTTATAGAAACAAGAGTGAAGTCTTCTTCACTCTTGTCAATTCTTTTTTTGCTTCTAGTCTAGTTCAAGAGTCTCATGTATTTTCTAATCTTTGGCAATAGTTATTCCAATTTTTTCTTGAATATACTTACTTCTTTATTTCTATCTAGTTATTTTCCTTTGACATAGGTTTTTACTAACTTATGCATCTGTTTTAGTTCTTATCCTTAACAGATTGAGAAGAGTGAAGTTACAATATGAAAGCTTTCTCTCTTCTTGATTAAGAGTGGATTAATCCTTTCTCTTGATAAGACATAAGCATATTAGAAGTTGTAGAATATCCACTTCTAAACTTATATTATTCCTAAAAAAATTTCTTTATTTTTGAATGTTTCATTTTGTAGTGAAAATAGATATTTTTTATTTTCTTTTTATTATAATATCATTGTAGAACTTACTTAAATGAAGAGTGCAGTGGCACAAATGTAAGAACAAATGAGAAAATTAATGCTCATAATGCATCAACTCAATACACTACCACAAAGAGCAACAAGATCACAAGTTAGGTTAATTGGAACACTATTGTTGGGCTCTACTTCATCATGAATCCAAAATCTATCAATTTATATAAGATTTAGCTCAAAATGTAACTATTAGTTAAATAGGGTCTCTTATTGCTCTTAGCTTATAAGTACTAATTTCAATTCCTAATATCTCTTTCATTCCAGCTTGGATTTTATCAAGTTATATATAAAAAGTGTAGCCAAGATAGTGTTCTTTTCAACTTTAGTTGCCGATCCTCTATTGCTCTTTATCTACGTGAGTTATGTCCAAAATAGTGACAATAGATATAATTTTGACACTCTAACTTTGAGTGCCTATATCTCTTTCATAAAAAGTCCAAATCATACAAGATTTGTACTAAAACCATAACCAAAAATCCAAACTTGCTGACCCTAGCCTTTGATGTTCAACTCCCTTCTAAAAACAAACCCTAATTCCTAATGAATCCTTGAGCAGCCTCCTTGAAGCCCATTGGGTATGATTTTTGGCCAATAAGAATAGAGACTTCTATCATCTATGTCCATTCATCCACATAGATGGCCTAACTACCTCCTTTCATACTAAAAATTTCTTTCTAATCCTTGTTTTTATAAGATTTACTTTATATGTGTTCTAAATATCAAATAAAAGAAGTAAATAAGATCTTAAGGATGACCAATGTCTAACAAGATGACTTAAGATATATAAAAGTTACTATCAATATAAAATCAATTTCAAAATTACTATCAAAAGAAAAAAAAAGGTTATATAAATCTCATTAATAGCCCTATTAAATAGATTTCTTCTAAACTAATAACCTAATCACATCTTATAAATAATAAAAGTCCATTGATATGGCTCTCAGCTAACTGTATAATAAATTATATATTAAATATACATACACAATTATTTTCACATAGTAGTGGAACTACAATACGACTCCCTGCAGCTAGAATCTTATACAACTCTTACTAAAGGTCTTATCCTCTCTACAGAATTCTCTCCTTATTTTATAATAGATGTCTATTTAGAATCTATAAATTACAAAGCCTCTGCCTTACTAGATTCAAGAGCCTTAGCGTGTTTTTTAGATAAAGAATTTGTTAAAATTCATAGAATATCTTCAATACATAAAACTAAACTCATACATGTAGAAATTATAGATGGTCGCCCATTATCTTCTAGAGATGTTACTCATGAAATCTTTTCTATAAATATAAAAATAGATAATCATAACAGTTATGTAATTTTTAATATAATTAAATCTCCCTCTTATTTGATTATTTTAGATTTATCATAGCTAAAAAAATATAATCCTCAAATAGATTGGATTTTTCGTAGACTTGACTTTTTTTAAAACATTAATAAGAGTCTTATTAGCCAAATATCAAACCATAAGTCTAATATAATAAAATCCATATTTATAGGCGTAAAAGCTTTTATGAAGGTAACAAAAGAAAGATCATCTTTTGCTATTTATGCTACACCTATTTCTAATGGTAGAAAGACTTCAAGTGGCATTCCAAGCTAATATCAAGATTATCAAGACGTTTTTGAAAAGAAGAATGTTGATGTTCTTCCAGAGCATCGTCCATATGATTACTCAATTGATCTTAAAGAGACAACTTAGCCTCCATTTAGACCAATCTACAGTTTAATACAAAAAAATTGGCTAAACTCAAGAAATACATTAATGAGAACTTGGCCAAGAATTTCATATGCCATTCAAAATTTCTAGCAAAAGCTCTCATCTTGTTTGTAAAGAAAAAAGATGGATCACTATGAATGCATATAGATTATCGAGGGTTCAACAAGATTACTATCAAGAATAGATACCCTCTATCTTTGAAATTTAGACTTCTTGATCAATTGAATCAAGCTAAGATCTATACAAAAATAGATCTAAGAAAAGCATATAACTTGGTGTACATCAAAGAAGATGATGAATAAAAGACTGCATTTCAAATAAGGTATGGAGATTTTGAATATAATGTCATGCCTTTTGGACTTACAACTGCACCAATTATTTTTCAACATCTGATGAATGATATTTTTTATGAATTTTTTGATGATTTTATTGTCTGTTATTTAGACGGCATTTTGATCTACTCTAAAAATAGAAAAGAATATAAAATTCATATTTGTTGTATGTTACAAAAACTTAAAGATGCAATATTATATGCCAAGATGGAAAAGTGTGTATTTCACACTACTCAAGTTGACTTTTTAGGATATATCATTTTGAATGATAGTTTCAAAATGAATTCTAAGAAAGTCCAAACATTTATAGATTGGAAGATTCCAAAAACAACAAAAAATATGTAATGCTTTTTGAGATTTGCCAATTACTATCAAATCTTTATCAAAAACCATTCTCAAATTGTACCTCTAGTTACACCCTTAACTTGTAAGGACAAACTCAAGTGAAATAAAGAAATAAAAGTATTGGTTGACGCTTTAAAATTAGCTTTTACTTCTATATCAATCTTGTATCACGTCGACTTTTTCAAGGCATTTTTTATGGAAACAAATGCCTCAAATTTTGCTTTGAGGGCAATATTATCACAAATGGGAGTAGATGACAAATTCCGCCCTGTAGCTTTCCATTCCATGAAATTTTCAACAACAGAGATCAATTATGAAATCCATAATAAAGAACTTCTTACAATTGTGGATTCTTTTCAAGAATGGCGTCACTATCTAGAAGGTGCTTCTAATCTAGTCATCATATATATGGATCACAAGAATCTCGATTATTTCATGTCCCCGCGCATGTTGAATTGTCGCCAAGCTCATTGGAATATGTCTTTGTCAAGATTCGAATTTTTTATCACCTATCGGCCAAGAAATCAACAAAGACTATTCAATGCCCTTTCTAGGCATTCTAATCTTGTACCAAAAGAAGGAGATTCTGCTATTGATCAATAAAAAATGACCCTCTTGAAGCCGAAGCAATTTCATCTTCGAGCAATGAAATCAACATTGACTGTTGATTCAACTTTTGTCAAACAAATCCAATGAAGTATGCCTTCAGGTCTTCTAATTCATAAGATTAAAAATAATTAATCTAATCATCTAAGACTCATGATATTTCTAAGTTTGAGCTTAAGAATGATCTACTCTATTTTGAACGATGCTTATATATTCCAGAAGGTGTAGCATAACTACGAGCTCTAGAAGCTCGCCACAACCTTTCTGCAATAGGACATTTTGGATATAATAAGACTTTGGAGCTAATATTAAGAGATTTTTGATGGCTCCAAATGTGGAAGGGTATTAAAGAATTTGTACAGTTGTACAATTTTATTCAAGATCAAAAATTCTTTGTCATTGATCTTACAAACCATTACCTGTACTTGAAATCCAAGATCCTCTAAATCTATGGATTTTATCACAAATCTTCTAAATTCAAGTTCATATGATTCTATATTTGTGATTGTAGATCGTTTTATCAAGATAGCACATTTTGTATCATATACAAAATCTATTACAAGTGAAGAAATAGCTAAATTCTTCCTTGATAATATCTATCGCTATCATGGATTATCAAAGATATTATATCAAACAAAGGAATATAATTTATATCAAGGTTTTGAAGAACTCTTTTTAAAATATCGAAGGTAGATATAAAATTATCCTCAGCTTTCTATCCTCAAATTGATGGATAAATGGAATAAATAAATCAAGTTTTAGAGCAATATTTAAGATATACCATCAACTACCATCAAGATGATTGGACAACTCTTTTGCCATTGGCAAAGTTTGCTTATGATAATTTGTTACATTCTTCTATTCAACAAACTATATTCTTTACAAATTATGATTTTCATCTATAATTTGATACTCTTGACATTTCAAAAGCTAATAATCCTACGACAGAAGATTTGGCAAATCAATTATCAGAGCTACATACAATAATGAAAGCTTAACTAAAGAAAGCTCAAAAATGACAAAAAATCAATGCAGATGTATATTGCAAGGAACAATCTCAATTCTACATAGGCAATAAGATATAGTTACTTCATCGTAATATCAAGACTATTTGTCCTTACGACAAGCTGGATTATTGTAGGCTTGGACCTTTATCGATTTGTGAATAAATCAATCTAGTTGCTAATCAATTATGCCTACTAAAATCTATAAAATTTTATCCTATATTCCATGTGTCAGTACTTGAGCCATACAAGATAGCGGATATACAATGAAGAAGACAAATGCTACCACCTCCTATAGAAGTGGACAATAATGAAGAATTAGAGGTAAAAGAGATTTTAGATTCAAGGCGGCGCCACAATTGACTAGAATATCTTGTGCATTGGTACGGGTACGATATTAGTGAACGCATATGGAAGTCATCCAAGAATCAAGCAAATGCATTAATAACAATCAATGTGTTTCATCAACAACATCTGTTAAAACCAAGATAAAGAGTTAAAAAAATCTTTGCTATGAAGCAAATTAGATTTTATAAAGGTTTCATTCTATCTTGTATTATTGCTTGTTATTTCCTTGAATTTGTTTGTGCTAAAGAGATGGAGGATCAACAACCAATGAATTTAGCTCAAAAGCCATTGTTTGTTGATTTACCAGTATCATGATATAACATGACTATTAGGTGAAAGAGTGTGAAGATAGTATATTATAGAAGATCTTAGTTTAAAATATTGTAAAAAATTATCTTAGAAAAATAGATAATAGTAAAAAGGGAGTAAAACTAATGGATGTTAATGCTGCCTTTTTTACAAATAAGCTTCTATTTACTTTGTAGGGCCATAAGTAAGTCAAAACAAAGTAGATTGGGAAATAAAATGATATAGGCATATAGAAGAAGGAGTTAAGAATAGGTTTCAAAAACATTCATCACAAAAATCTCAAAATAGATACCTAGAGAGGACTGGTTATGAGCCAGGGTTGGAATCTGACCCTGAGGCACAAAATTACATGCTTACAGTGGGTCAAGAGATTTTTTAGATATCAAAAGGTGGAATTAGAGAGAAAACTAGAGGATCTTTCTTTTAGCATTAGTTAGAAGTGATTTGAGTTGGTAATAACTTTATAATAGCTTTGCAAAGTCAAGGTTGATTTTAGGTGACTCTATTTTTGTGAAATATATTGGGGTTTATATTATTGAGCATCTTATGAGATTGGTTATAGATCTATGGATGATATTTTGTAGGTTGGTGCATATAGTAGTGCTTGTAGAGTGTTATAAATTTGAGATTGATCTAATAGTTCAATCAAAGATTATTGAAGTTTATATGGGTTGAGGTCTCAAAAATTGGGAATTGAGGGTCAGTTAGGTTTTCTAAGATTTCTAACAATCTACTCATTAGATTGGAGTGAAATTTATGTATGTTATAGAAGAATTAATTTTTTACATGCATGTGAAATTTGGAAGAAATTGAATAATGTAAGAAGGAGATATTGGCATTAGACAATCAACATTAAGGTAGGAGAAGGAGGCCAGCGGATATTTGATTGAAATTTTGGATTGAATTTCTTGCTGATAAGTTTGATCCTCTTCAAATTTTATGTGCTTGCTGCTAACTTAGATTTTAAGGAGTGTGTAAATTTTTAAGCAAGATCAATGGTTTAGTCAATAGTTATTGAGGTTCTAAAACTACCTTAGGAATTGCTTAGGACTTGGTTAGGATTCGGTTAGGATTTAGGATTGGATTTAGTTAGGGTTTGTTTTAGGATTTGTTAGGATTTAACAAAGATTGACTAGGATTTAATTAGAATTTATTTAGGATTTGTTTTAGGATTTGTTAGGATTTGATGAGGATTGACTAGGGTTTTAGGATTTGTTAGGATTTGACTAGGTTTTATTAGGATTTAGTTAGGATTTGTTTTAGGATTTATTTGGATTTGACTAGGATTGATTAGGATTTAGTTAAGATTCAATTAAAGATTATTTAGAGATTGATTAGAGAGATTAAGACTAGTTATTATTGCATATTTCTTTTTTATCTTCAACAGCCAAGTGTCCAAAGCATTCTCAAGCAAGACTTCATGACATATGACAACGGACAAAATATTATGACTATCACAACTTTTAAGATGACAGAATAGAGATGAGGACCCTCAAGAACAACATATCCTTTTTTGGATTCATGGTGAAATATAACATATTTGATATCATGACCTTGGAAGAGACTCTTAATATTTGGTGATACTTTTAGAGGTAGAAACTATTCCTGATGGTGTTCTAAATGTTTTCTTTGAAGGAAGTTATGAAGGCCTCAACAATAAACAAATAATAAGATGGTCCTCTCGCCTTGGTATGGGACACTATTGATGGTTGAAAGGACCTATCAACTACCTTCAAAGGGAATAAAGATCAGAGTATGTGGCAAGCACAATTTGACATATCCTGGAGTTCCTCAATATGTAATCATCGCTCTTCGTGGAACTCGTTCGTAGAAGGAGGGATAATGTCACAGACATAAGATTTATTCCAATAATTATCTAATTCATATAGATTGATAGAAATAGATAAAATAAGTTAATTTGATAAAGAAGCTTCCTAGAAGCTCTATATATGCAGAATCATCTTTATACATATCTATAAGTGGATGATAGATTAGAAACTTGGTCAACAAACTAACCACATGTCACATGTTGGCAGCTTGTGGAACAAGCTAGCCATGTTTCACACATATTGGTAGCTTGTGAAACAAGCCAAGTACGTGGCGCACATGTAGGAAACTTATCTTACAAGTTTGACATGTATCTTATAAATTAGACACGTGTAGAAGGTCCTATAGAATGCCGCCACATAGCTATTAGATAGATAGTATTTATACAGATAAGAGTGAAGCCTTCTTTACTCTTATCAACTCTTTTCTTGCTTCTAGTCTAATTCAAGAGTCTCATATATATTCTAATCTTTAACAATAGCCATTCCAGTTTTTTCTTAAATATACTTACTTCTTTATTTCTATCTTGTTACTTTCCTTTGATATAATTTTTTATTAATTTATGCATCTATTTTAGTTCATATCTTTGATAACAATTCATGATAATGCCATATATTCATTGAAAGAATTGGATGGTACAAGATTAAAGATACCTATTGTTGGGAAGCGAGTGAAGGTTTTCAAAAGACAAGATGGAGAAATAAATGTGGAGGATCATGTTGAAGATATCAATGACTCTAAAGAAAATGATTATATTAAAATAGATGATGAAGAAGAACTTAGTGCAAAAAATAAAGAGATGGTATGATGCCAACTATGACATATGCTTCAATTGGTGCATATTAGACGATGCACAGGTTCACAGGAGGTGGATGTCATGTTGTAACAAATTTGTATAATGAAAAGTATGGATAAGAATAATTTATATTTAATATTTGATTATTTTAATTTAACAAAAACTTAAGATACTTAAAAAAAAGTTTATGAAAGCCTCTTAGATTATTTTCTTATTTTAATACCTAATAGATAAAAATTAGTTATTAAATTTTTCTTCTAGATTGTAAAAACTCTATTATTATTTTTAAAAAGCCATAAATTAATAAAAATAGGATAGAAAAGATAAATAATTAA